>BTPG01000340.1:0-23283 GCA_036245525.1 Semisulcospira habei | reverse complement strand
TAGCAAGTCTCATTAAATAAAGTCCGAGTTGAATTTGTGGTGTTGTTTGCCGCCGTTGTGTCAGATATTCAGATGTAAGAAAAGTTTGTTGATTGAGATGGGGGAGTTTCGGTTGATCCTCCTCGTTTCCTCTGCTGAATTTTTTCTGACTGCATCTTGAAATGTTTGTCTAAATAAAATTAAAAGCAAACGAAACTAGTTGTTGTTGAATGTGATTTTCTTTTGCATACAGTAACAAACTGACAACAACAAAAAAGAGAGTAAAAGGTCACAAATAAAATATTACAATAATAATAGTAATAAGGATAAGGATAATGTATGCATCATAATGATAATAATGTGTGTTTGTATCGTTTTCTTTAGTTACAAATACGTTACAACTACTAGAAAAAACATACAACCCAAAAACAAAACATACTTTTTTCATAGTTTAGGCAGTTAAAACCAAACGAGTTGGCATTTTGAAAAATTCGTCTGCTACCTGGCAAAGAGTTGTCGTTCTTGCTGTTGACTAAAACGGTTATTTCAAAGAAACAATCAAACATATTTATCACAGAAAAAATAACGTGCAATTCTGAAGTATTGCAGTAAATAATATTTAGTTTAGTCCTTTTTATGGCGTGCATTTCAGTAGGACTAGACTTGTCAAAGCTGTAATTTAGGTNTATGTTGTCAGTTAATTAATTAATGTCAATGTTTTGTTCTGTCATTTTAACTCATTCTACCCCAAGAAGAGATAGTAAAGTGGACAGTTGATAGGCACCCCTCCCCTAATCAATACATTTATTCTAATCAACTAGCCATTTAGACAAACCCACTCCAACCAAGACACCCAATACCTTTATTACCTAGCCATTTTAGTTCCACTCCAGAAATCATTCAAGCTACGTTTTTTGATCAGCTACCAACCCGCGATTATTAAGGCAGATACCCCACCCAACCTAAATTATTAATGCTGTCATTGACTACTATCAGCCGTTTTCGGGAAATGATTACTTGCGTCATTGTGGAAATTCCCGCTAGGTGTAATTGCCACATCACCCACCCAAAAGTAAGTGACGTCAATGTTGCCAATAACAACGCCACGTGTCAACTCGTGACCCTAGTCTCGTGATCAAGTATTGCGTCGTTGAGACGTTCGTAGGGCGTGAAGACGAACATTCTCGATCTTTCCATTACTTTGTGTTGGAGTGCGGTTGTGTTCTCAGAGTAGCAGCATTTTTTATCAGCTACCCGTGATTATTAAGGCAGATCCCCCACCACACCTAAATAATTAATGCTGTCATTGACTTCTTTAAGCAAAGGTACTTCAGTTATTAATCACCATTGTCTCTATCAACACACCACCTTTCAATACAAAATAAAATGCAGTTAAACACACACACACACACACACGCTCAAACACACAGATAACATGTTTACATGAAAACACACACACCACCCAGACAGTTATTTGGGTTACAAACTTATCCTATTTCACTGACACACACACACAGTGCCCTTTGTACAATAGCTGAAGCACATAGTCGTTCTGCTCTACTGAACAAGTATAGGAACCCCATTAAATCTGACTTCCTTCCTCTGAGAACATGAAAAAGCATGTTTTATTTTACAAGAGGCTTTAATTTTCAGTAGCCCACGCCATCACAGATTCTTATGAGCAGTGTGAGATTCTCATTAGCCGCCGATTTCATAGAGTTTTAGTCAACTGTAAAGATTGCTGAATCTATGCATAACACTTAAACACAGACATGGCAGAGTTGTACTGAGCACGCTTAAACACAGGTATGACAGAGAAGCGGACATTCACCAATGCCAAGGACATCTTACAATAGCATGTTAGGCTTACTACCTTTGAGGACGGAAACACCAGAGGTCTTTTGCAAGAGACTTAGATTCTCAGGAGCCTATGTCTTTATAGGCTTAAATTCTTAAGATTCTTTTTTGATTCATATCATGGAGAGCCCTGATTTAATAAGATTTCAGCCAAACCATAAATACGTAAAATAATCTACCTTTGTTTGGGTCTGCTGAGTGGCTGAGAGGATACTTCCGCTGGTTAGGATAGAATAGTTAGCGCAAGCTATTCTGTCTGTGCCGGGTTCGTTTCACGCTCTCGGAGCCAGTTGACACTCTCCACCGCGGAGGCTTTCACAGGAAAAGGTGAACGTGCAACCCCCAGGGTTATAGCCCCCTCCATAGGGGGTGAATTAGCATGTGAATAACCCGGGTTACATCGATTCCTGTGGAAGCGGGTGGCAGGCCACTAAGCAGCCCTTTTGTCAATGTTTTTTTTCTATTTTTTTTCTTTGTTAATTTTTAATTATTCTTCTTTTTTTTTCTTATTTTTTCTATTTTTTTTAATTTTAAATTTTTTTTTCTTATTTTATTATTTTTTTCCTATTTTTTATGTTAGGGAAAAAAGCAAAATAAGTACATCACTGGACAAAGGGAAATAATCTGGAAACAAAGGCTAGTTAAAAATATCAATGCTGTCACCCAGCCCCCTACCCCCCACACCCCACCCCACCCTACAAAGCCCCACACACCCACACCCCACCCAGCCACCCACCTCGCACACACAAGCACACACAAACATATCAGGCCAAATTATTTCGTTCTGTGTCAATGCTTCAAAAGTGGGTTATTAGGGCACTAGAACAAATTTTAAATATGGAGCGTTCACCAAATATGGAACAAACCTTGAATATAGGTTTTTCTCCAAATATAGAGCACCAGGTCATTCCTAAATAAATAGGTCTCGCCAAGTGAGTAGTAGTTTGGAGAAAAAGAATTTTGTTTTCTGTTTCTTCGTCTGACAAAGTGTGGAGAAAATTTTGTTGTTTCCACTCCAAGCACATCACATCAGCACATCGTGAGTGTTATTTAACAGGCGCAGACCAACCTGTGATGCATTTGAAATTGAAAGACAAAACCCATTTTATGTTTGCAGCCACAAGAACACATGAAAAACACCCCCTGGCAATAGGCTCATCCATCAGGCCTATTCAAACGGTCTGGCCCATTCAAAAGGGGTGTTTTAAAATACCCCTTTCACGTCCACAGAGGTATGGACAGATTTTGCACTATAGACCTTTCTTTCCAGGGTGCTATGTGCACACACCCTTATTGTGTAATAAAAAAAATATTCTATTACACTACCGGGCAATCTGAGTGGGAAGTAAACTTAGGAAGTTACTGTTGATGTGACTTTCTAGAATAACATGATTTTACTTGCCAACTAACTTCAAAGATACCTACAACTTTCAAGTAACTTTAAAGTTAGTGTCATAAGTTCTTTTAAGTGACTTAAAACAAGTTCTTACAAGAACCTAAACATAAGAATTTGTAAGTTGTTGACCCTAGTCAATAAGACACTCGGACAGATTTCTCAAGTTACAAGGTCAACAAGAAAACTTTTTTTCTCAATAGTAGTCTGGTGGTGGGGCAGATGGTGTTAGATGGGCAGACGTGAAAGGCATGACATCTCTTTGCGAAGTGTATGACAAAAATAATTGATTAACAAAACCTATCGTTACTTGCTTGTAAGTTCTCGAACTTTTTTCATAGTTTCTTCTACGCCTATCTTTTTTCCTTGTTCTAAAAAAGATTTCTTTAGCTCTTCAACATTTACAGCCTGACTACGCATCTTATTCTGTATTTCAGACTTTTGTTGTTTATAGTTGGCCAAATCATCCTGGACTCTTTTAAATTCGTTATCGTCAATTTCATTATCTTCCAAAGATTTACTAATAATACGTTTCATACTCGTCAGCTTAGCTGCTGCGAGCGTACTTAATGCTTCATGCTTCTGCAACTTAGTATAAAATTTTTTGTTAAGGGCTTCCATACCAAAGCATGCCAGGCTTGTGGCAAGGCCAACAGCTTCAACAGCAATTCCTACGACACTTCCCACCCCCGTTGCAAACAGAGTTATACCTCCTACAGATAATCCGGCCGAAACCACCCCCATGGCCATTGATGTGTTGTGTACAGAATTGAAAACCGTATTGTAACGGCGTTTACACCTCGAGTATTTTGCTTGTTCTTCTTCCAAATACTTCAACGCTTCTGTAATATTCATTAAACGGAATGAATCTGCCTTTAATGTTTTATCATGCTCAATATGCTCAAGCTGCTCAGGTGGTATTTGTGGATACAAGTTCACCATTTTTTATGACAAATATTTTTTTAATCAGCAATTACATTTTGCAACTCTTCAAAAGTATACAATTTGCTGGCATAATAAAATGCAACAAGATCAATGTGTTCAAGGTTTATGTAAGTTAGACGAACAAAAGTTGTTTTGTCGACCACCACCTTGACAGCGGGAATACTGCTTGAAACATTAATAACATCATTATTTTTTTGTAATGGCAATAAAGACCTTTGATGATTCTGTTACTGTTTCATTCCATGTAAGTTTAATTCCTTGTGCAATTTGAGCCTCTTTAGCAGAAGCAACAGATTTCATGATAATTTCAAATACTATTGTGACTTCTCTAGCCACGACTAAGCTTGCTGGCATAAACACAACAGAAGTATCTGATCTACCCTTTCTAGTTGTAAGAAGATATCTCCGTCTCTCATAATTTTCAACTTTCAGTTTTTCTCTGCTATTGTTGTCTGGGGCAAAACTTGGAACAAGGCTTACAATAAGCGGCCCAGAATTAACAACCTTCCTAAACACTAAGGCGCCTTCATCATCAGTGTATACATAAGGACTAATAAATTCAATCTTTATGTCCCAGTCAATTGTGGGTGGTGGAACAGGCACAGGTGAAACAACCCACTTACTACCCACATGTATTAAGTTGTAAGGCGCATTATTTACAGGTGGAGTAGGTACAGTAACATCACGTAGCTGACCAAGTTTAGGAATCTGTTTTTCACCGTCTTTTATGTCAACAATTACTTTCCTCTTGTACATGCCATTTGAATCAAGTTCAAAACCATATATTTCTCCAATTTCCCCTTCCTTCTCAAAATCCTGGACATCTGCCAAATCTTTCAACTCTGTTACCGGACACGCAACTGGTATGATTCTAGGCTTTGGACCAAGACCACTCATTTTTATAAACAAAAATAAAATTATTTAACTTCCAACACAACACTAAAATCATGCATAAGAACTGGTTTGTCATCCTGATTAGTTACAGATATACTCAGTGACTCAAAGAAACTAGAACCTAATTTTTTAAACTGAGAATTAGGAAATCTAGCAACCACACTTTCACAATATGGGGCAGTTCCAGTCGGCAAGCATCTTAACAAAGTTGAAGGCTTTCCATTGTGTACATTTTCAGTAGTGTTCAGTTCTTTCAAATGAACATTTAGCACTGTGTGTACTGACAAATGAACAGGATATCTGCCAGTTATTCTTGGTTTTTTTGGTGATAGTAGACTACCAACTGATTGTGACCAATCTTCATCTAGATGTGTTATTTTTTTACCTAAAAATCCAAGTAATAATAAAAGACTAATTGATAAAGAAAACTGACCACTTTTCGGAAATTCAATTGTAACAAGAAAATTAGCTGGGTTTAAAGTTGCTTTAATTTTAAATTCATTTTGAAGCCATTCAGCTAAAGTACAAAAGTCATAATACCCAGCTCGTAAAGTATCACCCTTCTCAATACCATCAAGAGTTCCACTTACAGAATAATTTTCATCATCCGTTACATTAAACCACTTTACTGTGTAGAACATTTCATGGATAGCTACAGCCTTGCTACCATCACGATTATCAATCCCATTAGTTAACCACACTGGTTTGCTTGTGTCAAGATTTGTTAAGGTAATAAACATTTTTATTATCACATAAAAAAAGGATGGAATTTAAATCACCAACCATTACCACTACAAACGCATTTCAATTTAATGTAGATGCTAAATATAATGTCGCCCCTACTTATGAACAGAAAATAATTCAACTAAATCAACTCGACATAGCTGTAAGCGAACAAGATTTATTTCAAGTCAAAATACCCAACCCTTTTGATCATTACCTAAACCCTCCAATAACAGACGATGCTACTGCAAGAAAGTGGTCTTCAAGTCCACTACAGATGTTTCAAAACCAACTCAACTTTGCTATACTGTGTTCTACTACAGGCTGTGGTGTTTCATTTACAGATCACTTGAATCACTCAAACAAACTGATTAGGTCTGTGTATCATTTCCACACGTATTACCAGCTTAGACGTATTCTGTCAGAACTGCATACACCATTACCAACTGAATCCAGTTTTAATCAGTTTAATAATCCCATGGATATGAAAGCATTTGAACGCATCTGTAATGAGTTTAACATAAGCTCCCGGTATAACTTCACACAAAAACTTGATGATCACCACGGCAGGGGTACACTGTATTATGCTATGAGTCACAGACAATACCCTCAAGATTATTACCCTGGTTACACTTCATTCTCATCAAAATCTGAAGTGTGGTTAGGCTCAATTGAGCAGAAGCAGACTAATGCCTGGACTACATTTATTTTAGACAGGAGTGACAGGTTTACTCAAGCAGGAGTCGAACGCATCAATGAGTCTATCAGAACATATGTCTGGTGTATACTAGGTGCACAATCATTAACAAAATCGAATATTTTGAATGGAAGTGGTAAATTTGAAGCACAAAAACAGTTTCTCGCTAATCTTGAAGATTCAGTAAATTCAGTAGTTGATCTCCCATCAAGCATACAACGCTACCAAGACGTTCTCAGATATGCTAGATCAAAAGTTGACTTTGTAGTTGGTATTGGGTTATACATGTTACCATCTGATCATCAACTCCAAATGGGGACAATAACAAATTATAATAATGAAATAGTTGTTGCAGGTGTTGGTCAGAAATTAGGACTCAATCAATCTGTAAACTTGGGGGCCACAACCACACATGTACAGTCATTAAAACCATTACAGACAGTAACACCCCCGGCCACGGCACCAGTAACATCATCACCTGTACAGACAGTAACAGCTCCAGCTTTGACACCGGTACCCATAACGATAACACCAACACCAATCCTTGACACACATGAGTCAGAGAGAACAGCATTGGTAATAGGTCTCACTGGATTAGGAGTATTACTTCTTTACCTGTTTCATTAAATAACCCACTATTAACCCTCCTACTGTAACCAAAAAGACCCACACATGCTCTGCCATAAACCCTACTGCCTTCGCTGCAGTACTAATCAACCAACTGACAACAGTGCCTATAATGCCAGGCAACGCGTCTACTGCTTTCAGAGCCAATTTCTTAAGCAAGTCTGATATGTGAGACAGTTGTTTCTTTACCCACGACTGTAAGTCTTTTGGATCTGTGGGGACTGGGGTTGGTGGTGCTGGAGGTGGAGAACCACCCCCGGAGACAGCCAACACAACTGTACTGATAATAAACCCCAGAGCTGTAATTAAACTGGCAATTGTGATACCCTGTTCTCTGAAAAGTGTTTTAAGTCTCTCAGCCAGAGTAGTGTCTTCGTGAAGTATTTTTTGAATAGTTTCTCTAATCCTGTTGACTTGTGTTTTCAGTTTTTGTCTCCCAATACTAATCACTTCTAACCTTCCTGATCTTTCTATCTGCAAATCATTTAATCTGTGTTGAATTCTTTCTTTCATTTCTGTGTCTGCGGTAGCCAGTTTCTCTTTTTCACGTTCTATGTGTTTATCAAGCTCTCCTAGTTTGGCTAAATTATTTACCATCTCACCTCTTATTGTCTGCAGTGATTTATCCAAACCCATAATCTCCCTCATTGACAAAGGCGGGTCATCTATTGTTTTCATAACATCATTTATTTGTCCTTCAGTAAATGAAGTTTCTTGTATCACTGTGTTTGCTATTTCTGGTAGGCTTGTTATTGGTGCCATTTCAATCTCTTGCCCCGTTGGCAACTTTGTTTGCGTGTCGTGAAGCACACTAACAAGTCTTGGCGTGACAGGAGACCCTCCAATACCAAGGTATCTTGCCAACCCAGAGTTACCACCGACTTCACCTTTAATTGTACTTAAAGCTCTAAACTTAGAAGGATTATTTTTATGTGTTAGATTTATTTTCCCTCTGTCTGTATTTACAAATAAGTGTCCTTTATCATATTCAAACTGATTAGGATCTATTACATCTGGGTGGACACCAACACTGTCATAAAATGAGTTTACTTTGTCTTTTAATAGTTCGTGATACATACTAGAACTAGTTACCATTCCAGTCATATCTGTTGCACCAGTATCATAGTCATTCATGTCATCCATTTCAAAATCTTCATGATTAAATCCTCCCGCTGCCATTGTTTTATTAATTTATTATTTTTTATTGTGCATAATAAAAATGACACAGTCTTACGGATCAAAGTTAGACCCATACAGAAAACTACGTGAGCCCCTGGGTGTTAAGGGCATTCGACAAACAATAGTCATCACAAACAATCCAAGTACCATAGACCAGAACCAAACACTTACAGTCAAGTTTCCAAACCTAGGACCCAGTGACGTTATTGTTCCTGGCACTGCACGCCTTGCTTTTAATATTGAACTATCATCAGACGCAGACGTGAACAGAACACTAGTTGACAATCTTGGCAGAGCAATTGTTAGAACTATTAAAGTAAAACTTGAAGGACAGGAAGTGTTTAGTCTTGATGACTCAGATGTATTTTACTGTTACAAAGACCTTTGGCTAACAAGAGAAGAACGAGAAGACCGTATTTACCAAGGCATACAGCCAGATAATGTTGGTAAACTTCGAATCGACGCCGGAGATAAAGTAACTAATACAGCCATGGATGTTATAATGGCCGAAACATATGGATCCAGATTCTACATTCCACTTGAGTTTGAAATCCTAACAGCTCATCTGCCTTATTATCAAGGAGCACTGAATGACCGTCTGAGTTTTGAACTAACCTTCAATGACTACTCCAAAGTTATTAAATCATCTGCCACAGATGCAACATACAAGATCTCTAACATTTCCTTGGAATATGAAATTGTCACACACACTGATCTAGCCAGACTCATTCAAAATCAGTATCAGACAAGACTGCCAATTTATTATGACAGGGTGATTAGACATAGTTTAATGCAAAAAGACAAAAGCGACCCAATGTGGAACATAAACTTAAACACGCCTGCTAGGTCACTGAAAGGTATTTTTATGTTGTTTATTGAACCAGCGGCTCCATACAAACGGGATTCAGAAAAATTCTACAATCCTAAGATTACACATTTATCCTGCACAATCGAAGGCCGTCCTAATCAAGTGTACGCGTCTGGAATGTTACCTTATCAACACTACGATGAGATCACAAAGCATTTTGCAGGAGGAAGGATTAGAGATAAACCAGCAAACATTGCGTGCAAAGATCTACATCTGTATGACGTTAGGATTGGTCAATACCTTACAAATAAGTATGCACTGTGGCTAGACCTTCGTAGTACAGATGACGACTATCTTCATGGGTCAGGACGAACTGTTGAGAATGGTAGTGATGGGATTACAATTCAGATACAAAAGAAGGTTGAAACTGCTGCAGCCATAAATATATATTTGTACCTGATATATGACGCACAACTCAATATTGCAGAAAGCAGACTGAGTGGACACATATATTAAAATTATATTGTGTATTAAAATGAACCGGAGCTTAATGACACTCGATCCACACTGTGGTTTATTTTGTGGTGCCACAGGCTGTGGAAAAACTGAATTTGTTCTTAATCTGTTACAAACAAGATACATATACCATTTCGAAAACATTGTAATATTTTGTCCTACGATAAAACACAACAAAGCTTATCACAACCGTTTATTCATTTGGACTGACAGCAACATATACTTAGTCGACCCTGAGAAAAAACTGAATGACTACCTGCTGTATTTTTACAAACAATTTGAAGGACAGCCAACGTTGTTCATAGTCGATGACTGTTCTGCAGAGAAAGACATTGTTAAGAAAAGAAACACACTGGCAGAACTTGCCTTTAGTGGCAGACATGCAAACATAAGTGTATGGATTCTCACTCAGAAATATAATGCTGTACTGAAAGATTTTCGAGAACAGTTAAAGTGTAGCTCTTGGGTGCCCAGCTGCATTTCATCAAATCATGAAATACAGTCATTTCGTGATATAAAATATATTTATCCAACTGAAAAAAGCACGAGGAATGGAAATATGTGCACGGTTTATTTTGCCTTTGCGTAGATACTTTGATATTAGCAAAAAAAAAATCTTCGGCAATCTTCGGAAAAGTCACGTGACATTACGTCACAAGCATGACGCGCTGGGTCCCATCCGCTCCCGTTTGTCGAAGTATCAACACGTGGACTGTACGCAGTGTGATAATTGTATCGTTTTCAGTTTTGCGTGAACTCTTTGTGTGGTGATCTAGAAATATGCCGGGACAAGTTTGTGTTGTTGGTGGATGCAGCAACAGAGCAACCGAAGAAATATCTCTCCACACGTATCCAACAGATCAAACTTTGTGGCCGGCGTGGGACCGCTTCGTCCGTTCCACTCGCAGAGACTTCCAGAAGGGAAATAAAAGGACGATAATCTGCTCGGCACATTTCAAGGAAGACGATTTTTCCAACCTAATGAAATTCAGGATGAAATTTGCGGAAAAGTTGTTATTAAAACCCGGAGCCATTCCAAGCATCCGGCCGATCGGCACTTCATCAACACCGTCCATCGCAGCGGAGAAGAAGCACAGAAATGTCCTCGCAATGAAGCTGCAACTAGCGAGAGAGGTAAGCCACAGAATCATATTCTGAATATTTTAGGTAGATGAAGATAAAAGTTTAGTGTGTGTGTTTGTTGGGAGAGTGTGTGGGGGGGGGGGGGGGGGGCGTTTGTGAGGCAGGCTTGGCTCTCATCAACCAGCTGGTACTAAGTGGTAGTGTTGACACTACTGCCGATTGGAATTCAATCTATAAATAGCAGTTTGTATACGTGCATGCATAATGATGCAAGGTGATATACTACACAGGAAAGACTTCCAGCTTTTGCCTGCTTATCCTTGTGAAATCTTTTGTGCGGATACTCAATACATTTGTATTCCACGTTTTCTTCTGAGTGAATAGCACATTTGTATAATAATTGAATAAGACTCTAAGTATAAAGCAGTTACATTTCAATTAATTTACACAGTAGGTGTGTAAGCTTTATGAAGTTTATCATCTGTGGATGAGTTGAAATTCTTTTAATTGCTTTAATTGCAGGCTACAGAAAACAGACACGTGTCTGTGCAGGGAGACGCACAAGCAAAGTCACCCCCTGCGTGTACATCAGTAGCACCCGATCAGGCCAGCATATCTGATGATGACTTTGAAGACAATTACGAGCTCAACGTCAGCGAAGAAATCCCCATGCCGGATCTTCACGAAGGCAGCTGTTCGCAGCTTGAGAAACACAACAAAGGTGTTCAAGCAAGAGTGAGACACAGGAGCAAGAGTAAGTGTTCTGCATCTATGCCTCGTACACATACATTCATGTTTGTGAGGAAACAGTTCATGTCAATTTGTATTTAAACAGTACCATTGCCAGATTGTGGTCATGGCCTCTGCAGTATTTGGAGTGGACCTCAAAATTATTAAATTAGTTGTTTGTTGTTTTTTTAACTTGTAGGAATTCTTGCCAAACCTCTTGTGGCTGATGTTTCCGTCCAGCATGGGAAATCGTGCATGAAGCCGAGCTGTGCTGATATGGCAGTACAGTGCAGCCTGATAAGTGCCCCTCCGCTTTCTCTGTTCCCATCAACATCAGCTGCTTCACAGCAGGATGAAACTGAGAAGAAGCTGGAGAACACACAGCCTGACCAGGCAGAGCGTCTGTATGTATAGCAATAGTCCATAAAAAAAGTGAAAATTTTAAATGTTGTTTCCCATGCTAAAACTAAAACATCTTAACTGTAAAGAGTTAACTTGCACACCATGCAGACCGATTCTAACTGGTTGGCAGTACTCGGATCTGTCACACAAGTTGACTCTTTACAGTTAATATGTTTTAGTATAGGAAACAACGTTTGAAATTTTTTGGCATTGTTGGCCAAAGTGTAAACCAAAAGTGAGTCTATGTTCTGGGCCAATGGTCTTCCGTCCGGTGTCGTCCGTGGTAAACTTTAACGTTGGCATTTTCTCTCAGACATATTTTTTTCGCAAATACTATTCACAACTTCAAACCCAAACTTGCTACAGAGATATCTGATGGTAAGACCTATCTATGTATACTGATTTGCATGACCTCTCGGTAAGGTCAAGGGTCACAAGAGCTCAGGAAATGGGTTTTTAAAAAATAGCCATATTTTGACAAGAAACGTTTTGTCGGACATGTGCGGGTGGGTCGATACGAATGAGCCATATGGGCTTTGCCCTTCTTGTTTTATGGAAGTCAGTATATATTATTACTGTTTTTCTTGGTTGTTTTTGTTTTGCTCACTCAAGACAGCAAAGTGAATCTGTGTGCTGAGTCA
Source organism: Semisulcospira habei (assembly GCA_036245525.1). NCBI lineage: Eukaryota > Metazoa > Mollusca > Gastropoda > Semisulcospiridae > Semisulcospira > Semisulcospira habei. Next base: position 10,810 of record BTPG01000340.1, on the reverse strand, counting down.
GTGGTCCTTTCAATGAAAGTTATTTTTATTCGGGTTATGTTTGTGGTGTGCAGCAACCTCCCAGAGCCACGACCAGCTGCCCATCTGGAAGACAAATATATTGTCTTCCAGCGTAATCTGCTACTACTTTTCGACACCTGCACAAAATGTGCAGAGCCGGCTACAGCACACATTGCAGAGACAGTCGGAACCTGCATCCGCATTCTGCAAACCTGCACAAATGAGAAGTGTGGCTTCTCACGGGTGTGGGCCAGTCAGCCATTCCAGCAGAAGATGCCTTTGGGAAACCTTCTGCTGTCTTCCGCCATTTTATTTTCAGGAAGCCTCCCAGCGAAGGCCCTGCGAGTGCTCCAACTTCTCAACGTTAGGGTATTCAACATGTCAACGTTCTTTCGCCACCAACATGACTACCTGTTTCCGATTGTGGAACTGGAGTGGGAGCAGGAGCAGAGGGTGGGTGTGGTGTATGAAAATGGGACCTTTGTTTACATTTCTATACAGATGTGTGTTGACAGTTACATACTGACACATACAGGAATGTAATGTTTATTTCTGCCAATTTCTACTTTTTAGATGCATCTGGGCAACAGATGGTATCTCCAAAAAATTGTAGTATTCATTGTTATTGCTATTCATAGTGTGGTCATACTACAGTGGTGGATGCAGCATACTTTATTTGTAACATCAAACTAATCTGGCCCAGCTGGCACTTTGTTGTATCCAAAGTTTACTGTACTTATTTAGGATTGGATTTCATGCTTTACTATGTTATAACTTAGTGATTAATGTGTTTGTCAACAGGAGATCATCAGACAACTGACAGATGATGGTCAACCTTTGGTGCTTGTTGGAGACGGGCGATCCGACAGCCCTGGGCACTGCGCGAAATATGGATCCTACACAGTTATAGATCAGCGCATCAACAAAGTCATTGATGTACAGGTGGTGCAGGTCAGTGTGTCAGCTGTTGCATTCAGGTTTAATCTCCTTTTTCCTACATGTATTTGCTTTTTTACATATGTGGTAATTAATTTCTGTGTAGCCTGAAACAACTTTTTTAACATGACTTGGTTCATTTCTGTCAGACTCTGTTGTGAAAAAATGGACACATCTTTTTGTAAATTAATGAATACATTTTACTGACAACATGGTGTCGCATTCTCCTCAGTAGGCCCCTTCAACCTGAATACACTACAGCAGGAAACAGATGGCACCATCCTTTCACTGGTGTCCCTGCTAAATGTGAACTTGTCTGTAGTCTACAGAGGACAAAACTGACTTTTGGGACTGTGTTACTTTGTTAGGATGAAAATTTATTGTTTATGTTGTGTTTTAGAGCAATGAAGTAAAAAATTCCACGTGGTGTGAACTGGAGGGCTTACAGCGGACTCTGGCAGCGTTGACCGACAGAGGACTGACGGTGAACACAATTGTCACCGATCGCCATCCACAGATAACGAAGTATCTGCGGGACCGTCATGATGGCGTGCAGCACCTGTTTGACATTTGGCATGTCGCGAAAGGTACCATATATATGTTTTGGAACATTTGTTGTTTGATGGGTGTACACAGTGTTTTGTGTTATTGTCTATCATACTAAATCTGTTTATATTGCTGCTTTCAATTCTGCATAATAAACTGCATGACTTACATGATTCTAAACCGCCAACCTGCAATCTTTATTGACTCATACGTTAAGTGTTAGTCAAAAACTTGTACTTCTGTTTTAATTCCAGGGGTGTGGAAGAAACTTGACAAGCTGAGTCAGGTGAAAGGATGTGAGGATGTTGGCCTATGGAAGAAGGCAATCCGCAACCACCTATATTGGGCAGCTGTGTCAACTCCCAGCGACTGTGGCGAGACGAAGAAGGCCAAGTGGTTGTCTCTGCTGTATCATATACAGGACATCCACTCTGGCCTTCCCGGTCCCCACTTCCCTGCATGTGAGCATGGAGAGCTGGAGAAGGAACAAGCCAGGCAATGGTTGGAGCCCAGTAAGTCTGCACTGTACATTGTAAAATTTGTATTGTTTACCAAATAGACATCTTCAAGCATTCTTCATAGAAAGGCACTTTTGACGCTGTCTTAATTGTATGCGTATATGTATCATGACGGCAACATTCTGAGTTATCCTTTCACATTAGGTGTGACTTTATTAATGAACCTTATATCTGACTATCGTGCATGTCTGTCTCCGTTTTAGCCACAAAAGCCTTCACTTCCCTTGAAAAAATCATAGCAGATAAGAGGCTGTTGAACGACGTTGCACGACTCTCCTCTGGCGACCAGACCTCGAACCTGGAGGCCTTTCATAGCTTACTGCTGCACTTCGCTCCCAAGCACACTGCCTTTAGTTGGCTGGGAATGCGAACAAGGTCAGTCTTATGTGTATTCTCAGGTTTGGGCATTGGATGCAGTGCAGGGCATCTTCCTGCTAGATAAAATTAGTTTGCTGCAAGGCATTGTGCAGCGAACAGCGACAAGGCCTGCTCATTGCAACAGAGGATTTGGTCACATTTTATGCACTGCCTTGTTAATGTAAGGAGATCAGTTCAGAAGGTTGCTGCAATGTCAAACAGAGATTGTATGTGGTTATAGGTGGTATCACGGTTAACTGATGCATGTATTTATTCTGGAAAGGTGTCCTGCATGTCTGTATGATTCATACTGCTACCATCATACTGAAGAGACCACTGGACTCATGTTGTGTGATTTTGCTTACACGCAAAGCATCAAACTTGTTTGTCTATTATTAGTATACCTGCATGAATATGTGTTACAGGCACAAACTGGCAGCCATGCATTATAATGAAAACAACAACAGGAACCAGGCGACCACCAAGGAAGGAGAACCCAGATTCCAGGTCTACTATGGCAAGGCCAAAAACTTTGAAGCACGTGTGAGGCCAGTCACAACAGAACACACGTACAGTAAGTAAAGTGTTATGTTACCATACGTTATTTGAATTACAATGGCAAACACTGCTGCCATTTAAGATGTTATGGACGTGGCACCTGCGGGGTGATGTCAACTTGTAATGCGCATCCACTCCATGACAGCAGCAGGGCACAACAACAGAAAAAAATGAATCTAAAATTTTAGACTTGTCCTCTGAAACACTATAGTTTAAAAGACTATAGTTGCAATGTCATCACTCTCCTTGCATTTTTGATGCTGTTTACTACCTACAGAAATTACAGCTATTTGTTTATTGTAATGTTGCACTGAGATATCCGAATTTCTGTTCATGTAATTTTAACCCCAGTTGTTAAGTGAAAAAGAAACTGATATTAAGTTATTTTTTTAGGATACGCTGTTAGACTGCAAGGGGCCCTCCTCCAGAGGCACAGTGAAGGGCCTGGGACCCTCCGCAAAAGCATTGACCACATCCGAGAGGAAGAGCCTGGCTACCTGACCGAGAAGGCAGACCGTGTGCCAAGAGATGAGGCGGTAGCCAACCATCTGCATAGGTTTCGCCCCAGACAGACCATGTGTGATGGCAGTGATGTCCCTGAGAATGATTTTGATGGCCCTGCAGATGATGACAGTTATCTATCAGAGTGACTTTTGTTGTAGTAGTAGGTTGTGCTGGATGCAGGCCAGCACACCATTTTTGTCTTTTGCTGTAATAATTGCACAAGGAAATTTCCATCTCAATGGACAATAAAGTGATTTGTAATTGTAACTGTCAGCATGCAAGGAGCACACTGTCAGTACTTTTTTTTTAAATAGCTGATTTCACAGATACCTAATATTTATTCTTTTGCCAACTGGAAAGGTGTTCTTCACGTATGTATGATTCATACTGCTACCATCATACTGAAGAGACCACTGAACTCGTGTGATTTTGCTAACACACAAAGCATCAAACTTGTTTGTCTATTATTAGTATTTACTGCCATTTAACCATGGACATCTATTATATCTGCATGCATATGTGTTGCAGGCACAAACTGGCGGCCATGCATTATAAAGAAAACAACACCAGGGACCAGACGACCACCAAAGAAGGAGAACCAAGATTCCATGTCAATTATGGCAAGGCCAAAAACTTTGAAGCTCATATGAGGCCAGACACAACAGGACACACGGTAAGAAAACTGTTGTGTTACAATACGTTATTTGAATTACAATTGCAAAACACTGCTGTCATTTAAAATATTATGGATGTAGTGCCTGCGGTGTGATGTCAACTTATAATGCGCATCCCATCCATGCCAGCAGCAGGGCGCAACAACATAAAAAAATGGAATCTAAAATTTGAGACTTGTCCTCTGAAAGGCTATAGTTGCAATGTCATCACTTTCCTTGCATTCTTCCCCCACCCTGGTCTGCCCTAGGGGACTTGGGTGGGGTTAACTACTTTTTAGTTCCCACGGTGGGTTTTCCCTATATTCTGGGGCATGTGTTTCTGTCTACTCTTGGTCCATTCACCTGTATTTTCCTTTTTTAAAACTCTCCCTACTGTCTGCGCTGCCTGTAACTCCTGATATTGGATGTGTGTTGCTAAATGGATTTGGTTTATTTAGTGTATTAGACCGGCTGGCGACATACATTCAATATTCTGTTTAGTTTAGTTTTTTCACAATCAGTGCAGGCACGTCCTGAGAAACTCTTGTTGCTGTCGGGACGTTAAGCAATGTACAACCATCCTTGCAATCTGGATGCTGTTTACTACCTACAGAAATGACAGCTATTTGTTTATTGTAATGTTGCACTGAGATGTCCGAAATTGTTGTTCATGTAATTGTAGCCCTAGTTGTTAAGTGAAAACAAAAGCTGATATTAAGTTATTTTTCTAGGATATGCTGTTAAACTGCAATGGGCCCTCCTCCAGAGGCACAGTGAAGGTCCTGGGGCCCTCCGCAAAAGCATTGACCACATTCGAGAGGAAGGACCTGGCTACCTGACCGAGAAGGCAGACCGTGCGCCAAGAGATGAGGCGGTAACCAAGCATTTACATAGGTTTCGCCCCAGACAGACCATGTGTGATGGCAGTGATGTCCCCGACGCTGATTTTGATGGCCCAGCAGACGATGATAGTTATCTGTCGGAGCGACTTTTGTTGTTGTAGTTGGCTTTGCTGGTTGCAGGCCAGCACAGCGGTTTTGTCTTTTGCTGTAATAATTGCACAAAGAAATTTCCATCTCATGGTTTGAGTGATTTGTAATTGTAACTGTCAGCGTGCAAAGAGCACACTGTCAGCACTGTTTTTTTTTTTAAATAGCTGATTTTACAGATACCTGATGCATATATTTATTCTTTTGCCACATGGAAACGTGTACTACATGTCTGTATGATTCATACTGCTACCGTCATACTGAAGACCACTGGACTCGTGTGATTTTGCTAACACACAAAGCATCAAACTTGTTTAACTATGTATCTCGAAGGAAAATTTATAATTTCATCCTCAGCATGGGAAAAACTCTAAACAGAAAATTGAATGCTTGTTCTTGGATGCACTATAGTAAAGACTGCAATGTTTCTTAAATAATGAAGCATGAAAAATATATATTATTTATTCAATGAACATGATTGGTGGCTTTTTTGTCTTCCTGTTCATCTGAGTGCGTGACCTGTTGATTAAAATGATAATATATGTGACCCTCTCTCACAAAACCAGTCTTAACTCGCAGGGAGCCGATCAGCGCTACACGCAATATATGGTGGGGGGTCAATCTGGATCGTTTTCATTTTTTTGCAGAAATGTATTCTACATACACCAAAGAATCGTATGGTTAAAATCTTTATCATGAAAAATGCCATTAAATAGGTTAAAAATGATTTTAAAAGTCTGCCCTTGGCCCCAATTATGCTGCACACAGAAACTTCACAGGCTGTTTTTTTCAAAATGGCCGCCGGAGGCTTTAACAACTTTATACACAACTTCTACAATTTTTGCACTACAACATACAGTCGTATATCACAGTAATCAGCAAACATTGTAGTTTTCAGAAATGTATATATGTCAAAACATCCAAAATGCGAGTTAAGACTGATTTTGTGAGAGAGGGTCACAATATATACTCATGAGTGAAGTTGGCAAATGTGAAATACAGATTCATCTGAAAGATAACTACTTTGCACTTTCCAAGCATCTTTGTTGCTTTGTCTTGAACATAGGTGTCACATTCCTATTTTTCTTGTTAGCGCAGAATAGGGTTTCATTTTGTAAATATGTAAGCTTCCATACACAAGGGTAATAATGTACTGATTTCTGTCTTTCCATCTGCCAAACTTGTACACATGAATACTTGAGCATAAGAAATGTGACCCAATAGACGCACAAATTTAAATCTAGTTTTTGTTCACATGCATACTTTTGACACATAATAACATGCACACCCCTTGCTGCATTTCATTTGCTCGCAAATAGTCACCAATGTTACCTTCCTGACAGAATGGGTACAGAGCACTGGTCTAGGTAATGAACAAGCCAAAATAGGTAGCTCTACAAATGTTTATTCATCTACATGTACACACAGCACAATTCACCCCCTTCTGCATGCTGACATTGGTACGATTTACAAAACCTGTGCCTGCATGCACATGGGGATTAATGAGATAAAGGTAGTCGTCGAAAGGAAGTTCTTGTGGAAAGCGAGTTTGTCAGCTTCTGTCCACAAATTTAAAGCCCTTGTAGCCTTTTTGTCCTGCTGGAAATTTCTGACGAATCTTGTGCATGGCACACGATGGCAAAGGCTTTCGGTTGTGTTTTCCAAGCCAGCCGTAACACCAGCGGATGACTTGCCTGTATGCTGTGTATCTCATGGTCCTGTAACACATGACGGATTCAAAGTAAGCGTTTCATGTAGTAAAAGCAAAATATCACTACCAATTACATGCTATTTTCACAAACACACATATTCTCCATGTCACAGGTGTGGTGACTGAAAACTGGAATAAAAATAACCATAGGTGATGGTGTACCTAGAGTATGGTTTCATCCTGTATCCCACTTAATTTTCACAGGTGAGGTGGGGAACATTCTCATGTGAGTACACTGTCTCATGTGACAGAGTATTGCATGGTAAAGTGATAAGTATAGTGAAAACACTCATAAGTTATGTACTAACGTAGCACTAGCAATGGACTAGTACTAATACTGAAACTATGACCACTGCAACTTTATATAACTTTATCATAATAGTACAAATTAAAAAAAAAAATTCACAGAGCAGTTCCACCCCACCTCCCCACACAGGCTTGACCGCACTTTTTTAAGTACTCCCTGTCATCATGATTTTTAGTGCATGCATTAATCCAGTGGAAAAGTACCAAACTATTCATCAGACCACTCCCACCTTTCATTTTTCTTGGCCTTATCAACTTCACTTAGACCTTAAATTTCTTTAAAATGCCGCAGATATTTGTTCCTGTACATATTATCCCACACACAAACGCCAGAAGTAACTCACTCATCCTCAGTATGTTGCCTTTCTGCTTCATTGTTCTGTCGCATTTGATAGTAAGCCACGCGCAGCACATCCATGTTTAGGCATACTGCTTCGAAAGAGGGGTGCCTAGTGATGCAGGAAAATTCAGTGTCGGCTTCCACCTTGCCATCTTCAATTCGTTCGTGAAAACGGTCATCCTCAAGGCAACAGAATCTGTTGACCGGAGCAGAACCATGCACACAGCACCCACACTTGCACCTGAAGACATGAAAAAGACAGTTTTCAGGTCAAAATTGCATTTTAAATATTCAGATACCAGCTATTAGTATTCAGACATGAGACTTTTCCGTATTTATACGGAATTCCGTTTTTTTTCAATGTGTAATCTGTAAAATTAGAAGTTCTTGTCCAACATATTAACACTTTAAAGGCACTAGGAGAGGCCAGATTTGTGTCTCAGAATGCAGGAAATGTGTTGGCGGCCAGGGCTCCGCCCCAGACCCCGCTGGGGGAGCTTACAGCGCTCCCCCAGACCCCTTAGAGGGCTGACCGCAAGGTGCTTCGTCCCTTCGGGCCTCGCAATGCGTGACTCCGAAAAAAAGTTTCAGTATTTTTCAACTTTCTGTGGTCTCATGTCTGGTATTAGTTTACAGCTTGGGAACCAATCCATTCGTGCACCTGGATATATATCTCATAAGTGTGGGTACACACATTCCAGCACCCTATAAACACAGCAGATCAAACCTTTCAGGTGTATTACTTGAACTCTGAAGTACGCATTCTTGAACAAGTAAACTTGTGGATCAAATCATCAATTGGTGCATTTAGTGGCAATTCAGAGATGATACCTTTATTTACAAAACAACAACAAAAAACCAACCAAACAAACAAAGATTGAGATAACCATGCAATTTTAGTTTACATTAGCATAGGTCACTAGGTGCAGTGAACATGCTGTGAGAAACTTGCGGCATTCTTAGGCCAGGCTCTGAGCATACGGTAAACTTCTGCAATGTCGCATCAGTAACTTCGACTTTAATAACGACGATAATAAAACACAAGTGCACATGAAAATAGTTCCAACTACAGAGGAATCACCTTGCTGTCAGTACCAGGAAAGGTCTTCAACAGGATCATCCTAGAGAGAATGAAGAGCTCCGTTGACCCCCAGCTGAGAGACCAGCAAGCAGGATTCAGGAAGAACCGATCATGTACAGACCAGATCGCCACTCTCCGCATCATCGTGGAACAGTCTCTGGAGTGGAGCTCCCCGCTGTACGTCAACTTTGTGGATTATGAGAAAGCATTTGACAGCGTGGACCGAGAGACTCTGTGGAAACTCCTACGACACTACGGTGTACCCACAAAGCTCGTCCGCCTGATCAAGAGCAGCTATGATGGCATGACATGTCGCGTGATCCACGAAGGGCAGTTCACCAGAGAGCTCCAGGTCAGAACTGGTGTCAGGCAGGGGTGTCTGCTGTCTCCGTTCCTCTTCCTACTGGCCATAGACTGGGTCATGAAGATGACCACAGAGCACAGACGAAGTGGAATACAGTGGACACTGTGGACACAGCTTGACGACCTCGATTTTGCAGACGACTTGGCATTACTGTCCCACACTCATCAACAAATGCAGGACAAGACCACGAGGCTTGCTGACATCTCGTCCCAAGTGGGCCTCACCATTCACAAACAGAAAACAAAGACAATGAGGCTGAACACAACCAGGGAAGAACCAGTCTTGCTTGCTGGCACCCCGTTGGAGGAGGTGGAGTCCTTCACCTATCTCGGGAGCATCATAGACAAAAAAGGCGGCACTGATGCAGATGTCAGAGCACGAATCGGTAAAGCCAGAGCAGCCTTTCTCCAGTTGAAAAAAGTGTGGAGTTCCAGAGAGCTGTCACAACACACCAAAGTCCGGATTTTCAACTCCAATGTAAAAGCAGTTCTCCTATATGGAGCAGAGACATGGAGATTGACAAAAACCACAGTCAACAGAGTACAGACCTTCATGAACAGTTGCCTTAGAAGAATTTTGAAAATCCACTGGCCAGAGAAGATCAGCAACGTCAGACTCTGGGAGAGAACAGAGCAGATAACAGCAGAGAATGAAATTGGGCGAAGAAGATGGGGATGGATTGGTCACAGTCTGAGAAAGCCAGCTTCCAGTATCACTAGGCAGGCATTGTCATGGAACCCCCAGGGAAAGAGGAAAAGAGGTAGGCCAAGAAACTCCTGGCGTCGAGACCTCCAAGCAGACATCAAGAGACTGGGAACCACCTGGAGTAGAATCGAAGGAGAAGCACAGGACAGGAGTTGCTGGAGGTCTCTCGTCGACGGCCTATACCCGGGTAGGGGTGACAGGCGTAAGTAAGTAAGTAAAGCACATGAAAATATAATACGATGAATGTATTGTTCTATGTATGCTTACCAGTCCGTGGGGTTTTCGCAGCGCACTGGCTTTTCCGGCGTGGTTGGTCTTTCCGTACGCTCTTTTCCATTTGTCTGTGCAAGGGGCTCAAACATATAAGGTTTGAGGCCTCGAGGTGCACCTGCTTCAAAACACTCATTTTCCGACGAATCCACGTAAGAGTCCGAATCAGAACTTTCAGCTGATGAACTCATTTTCTCTGTCACAAGTTAGCACGCTGTCCGGCTAGGCGTAAACAAACCGAGATCAGGCCTGTGATGTCACTTCCGCCGAGCGGCAAATCTGAAAATTTGTTCGGCAGTCTCCGGAACCGGGTACCGTGAATTAGAGACGATGTGTGACTTCTTATGTGTTTTTCTGCTTGAACTGTACACAAGTAAGTACACTTTGTGGACTGAAAGTGACTTTGATATGTTTATTTTGTGGCTGATTGATCGTAAGTTCAATTCATTGCATCAACACGAAGCCCCATGCCGAAATGGTAAGCGACCCATCGCCGGAACCACCATTTTACTAGAGAGCTGCCCTTTAAAGTTTATATGTTTGTTTTACTGTAAGGATCGTGACAGCTTTGAAGACTGTCTCAGAGAAAACGATGTCATCCCAAATAAGCATGAACGGGATGATGTAAAAAATAAACTGAAATCGACTAAGCACCTAAAGCTTATTTTAAAAACAGATCAGCCCACTGGGTATGGATTAGTAAATTAATTTATCTTTTGGGTTTGTCTATAAAAATGACAGACAGACAAAATTGGCCTATTAGTGAAATAATAGATATTACACACTATTTTAAAAATATTAAATATGAAAGCCAGCTTTATAATAGAGAGACACTAGGTAATTTATTTATGATACCATCAACAGTGTATATGACTGGTAATATAACTTTATATGTTGATAATCCATTTATTAAAAAAATAACTGTTGATATTAATACACAATCATTTACTATTAATTATTGCAGTAATTGGT
>BTPG01000339.1:0-23316 GCA_036245525.1 Semisulcospira habei | reverse complement strand
CTCTCTCTCTCTCTCTCTCTCTCTCTCTCTCTCTCCCTCCCCTCTCCGGGAGCGTCAGCACGCATTCATATCGTGCTCCAGCTCGCAGTGGATTCATGTGTCTTAAGTGAATTTGCCAAGTATGATATTTTTGGCACACGGGTTTGTGATTGTGTCTCCTACATTCTGGCGATTTTTCACGCGAGAGGATGGAGTTTTTCGTGAGTAATGACTTATGAGTGTTTTCCCATGAACTCTCTTGTCTTCCATTTTCAAATTTTGTACACGTGTGCGGTGACTCATATGGCCTCCATTGTTTTGTAATCAGGGGGCGTCAGACCTGGCTACGCCTGTCATCATAGTCCCAACACTGTGTAAACACACCAGCGCAGATGCCTGGCCCAGGGGTCAGGGGTCTGACCTCATCATCCGACCGCCTCTATTTCTGTCAAACATAAAAGCAGAGATAGTAGAAATAAGAGTTTCAACTCTCGTGGAGCCCTGGGTTTGTCAAAATTGGTCGCCGAAGACAACCCAGTGCAAATCATTGTCGAACACTGAATATCTTTTCATTTATACCAACGAAAATCCGTAAACATTCAACTGCGCCTCACCGGTGCGCCTTTAGATAATACAATTTGCGTCTTCAGACCCCCTCCTTACACCAGGTTTTGCCACCCGTGACCGACCGTGTATTGTCAGGCCAGGTGTGTGCTCGTAATCTGTGCGTTGTCTGTAGGCGATTAGTCTTTGTGTGGTGTCAGCTAGAGTGATGGCAAGATGGGCCCGACCACACGGTCCAAGCTAGGCTTCACACAGACAAACGTAGAAGAGATAAGACGTGCTCTGGACCCCATTCAGATCACTTACCATACGGACCATACGAAGCTACCAGTGTGGCGAAAGGTGTTAAATCTACGCTACGTTGACGAATTTCGGCCTCAAGGTGTTACAACAACCTGGGAGGATTATGGAGAACACCATACCATTTATGAACACCTAATTGACCCAGATTTGAGTAGTCTGCCCAAAGACCTTGTGCATTCAACTATACGGCTGAAAGACGGTAGGCGGCAACTACTTGTCATTCATGTGTATTACACAACAGCAAGTTTCCTGGTGCAGGGCCGGTCCTGCCGCCAGTGGGTGGACAGGGAGTTTGCGGCACTGAGAGACATCGTAAACGCCTTGGCTGCCCAGTCTGGACACAGTCAGCTGGCGCTGCCGTCTAGAGTTGACTCTGCACTGCCAGTGGACCATGACTCCTTGACCAACACTGAGATGGACGACACCGTCAGCCCCACCGGCAAGGACAACGCCATCAGCGGCAGCTGTGCTCGCGCTGTCATCACAACTCTCGTCGGAGACAGTAGCACCACCATCAATACCAGCGACAGCGTCATCAGTACTGGTACTTCTGACGTTGGCATCACCAACAATCCCACCACCATCACAACCAGTGACAACGTCGACAGTGTTAGTGCTGCTAATACGTCTGACATCGGCAGCAGTGGCACCACCATCAGCGACAGCGTCAACAGTGCTGGTGCTGCCAATACATCTGACATCGGCAGCACTGGTACCACCACCAGCGACAGCGTCAACAGTGTTGGTGCTGCCAATACACCTGACATCGGCAGCACTGGCACCACCATCAGCGACAGCGACAACAGTGCTACTGCTGCCAATATGTCTGACATAGGCAGCACTGGCACCACCATCAGCGACAGCGTCAACAGTGCTGGTGCTGCCAATACGTCTGACATCGGCAGCAGTGGCACCACCATCAGCGACAGCGTCAACAGTGCTACTGCTGCCAATACGTCTGACATCGGCAGCACTGGCACCATCATCAGCGACAGCGTCAACAGTGCTGATGCTGCCAATACGTCTGACGTCGGCAGCACTGGCACCTCCATCAGCGACAGCGTCAACAGTGCTTGTGCTGCCAATACGTCTGACATCGGCAGCACTGGCACCACCATCAGCGACAGTGTCAACAGTGCTTGTGCTGCCGATACTTCTGACATCGGCAGCACTGGCACCACCATCAGCGACAGCGTCAACAGTGCTTGTGCTGCCGATACGTCTGACATCGGCAGCACTGGCACCACCATCAGCGACAGCGTCAACAGTGCTGTTGCTGCCAATACGTCTGACATCGGCAGCACTGGCACCACCATCAGCGACAGCGTCAACAGTGCTGCCAATACGTCTGACATCGGCAGCACTGGCACCATCATCAGCGACAGCGTCAACAGTGCTGCCAATACGTCTGACATCGGCAACACTGGCACCACCATCAGCGACAGCGTCAACAGTGCTTGTGCTGCCAATACGTCTGACTTCGGCAGCACTGGCACCACCATCAGCGACAGCGTCAACAGTGCTTGTGCTGCCGATACGTCTGACATCGGCAGCACTGGCACCACCATCAGCGACAACGTCAACAGTGCTTGTGCTGCCGATACTTCTGACATCGGCAGCACTGGCACCACCATCAGCGACAGCGTCAACAGTGCTGGTGCTGCCGATACGTCTGACATCGGCAACACTGGCACCACCATCCGCGACAGCGTCAACAGTGCTGGTGCTGTCAATACGTCTGACATCGGCAGCACTGGCACCACCATCAGCGACAGCGTCAACAGTACTGGTGCTGCCAGTGCGTCTGACATCGGCAGCACTGGCACCACCATCAGCGACCGCGACAACAGTGCTGGTGCTGCCAATACGTCTGACGTCGGCAGCACTGGCACCACCATCAGCGACAGCGTCAACAGTGCTCGTGCTGCCAATACGTCTGACGTCGGCAGCACTGGCACCACCATCAGCGACAGCGTCAACAGTGCTAGTGCTGCCAATATGTCTGACATCGGCAGCACTGGCACCACCATCAGCGACAGCGTCAACAGTGCTTGTGCTGCCGATGCCTTTGACGTGGGCAGCACTAGCACCAACGTCACCATCAGCAACAGCGTCAACAGTGCTGGTGCTGCCAATACGTTTAACACCGGCAGCACTGGTACCAGCATCGCCACCAGCGACCATGACAGCAGTGTTCCCGCTGCCAGTACAACAGACGCCGGCGGGGCTGGCACTCATCCATCTGCTCCTGTTGCTGCAGTGTCCACTGAGTCTGCGTGCCAGACAGTCTGCCCGGTAGTACTCAACCCTGACCCCCTGGCTGTTGAGCGCCTGATGGCGGAGATATTGGCTCTCCGATCCGCCGTTGGGGAGATCCGCCACTCGTACAACATCGAGGTGGATTCGCTGCACACGGAGATTAGACACCTGCGTGAGCGGATCACCCAGCTGGAGGGGGAGAAGGATGGCCAGAAAAGCGACAGGAAAAGTGGCAAGAAGAACCCGTCACCCCCGTCCAACACTCGGCCCAAGCAAGCGCTGGAAAAGTCGCCAACCTCAACGACAACTTCTGAGCCCCCGCGTGCATCTCCGCTAACCCCCGAGCGCAAAGAGCCGGCACCAAACCGACCATCTTCAGATACCGACAAAGCCACCGACCTTTCTGCACTCCAAAACCCAAAGCCCGGCACCCAGACGCTACTACTCGGCGATTCGATACTACGCGGCCTTCATGGAGACCTGATGTCTGTCACTGGCACAGACAAAGCGCAGGTCGTGTCAGTGTCAGGCCTCGACAGAGCCGGCATCCTCCAGCACCTTCACGATGCCGACCCCACGAATGCAGTCACCACAGTCGTCATGCATGTCGGCATCAATGACTGTAAGCGTGGGTTCGTCATCGGCAAGAAGGGCTGGAAGGATGTGATTTCTGCTGCCAGACGAGTCTTCCCCAAGGCAGAAATCTTCATCTCATCCATCCTGCCCACGATCAACGAACGTCAGCAGCCTGATCCATGCGTCACAGACACCAACCTTTGTCTCAGGAAGGTGTGCCACTCGCTGAAGGTAAACTTTATTGACAACGACCAAGTGTTCTACACAAGGACCGGCGAGGTAAAGAGCGGGTGGTTTAGAGACGCCATCCATCCGAACAAGCGGGGCACCAGTGCTCTCGCTGTAAACATTAAGCGGGCGTACTCTGGCCGTATCTCCAACATCGTAACCCGCCCCACTGAGGCTAGACACCAAAACCCACACCGCCACGGACAGCTAAATGTACCCGGGCATGGCGGTAAAAACGGGCATCCCGGCCCTCGAGACCAAGGGCCTCAACACAGTCAGCGCCCTCAGCACGCAGCCAGTTCAAGCTTGGCGCCCCGATTCCGCGAGGAGCAGGCTGTGACGAAAGTCTTCAGAATGGCGCCCAGATTCCACCAAGAGCAGGCTTTTGCAAAAGACTCTAGTCAGCACGATCCGAACCATGCTGACCGTACACCAGCGCCGTTTGCTTATGGCGGTGGATCAAAGGCCGGGGCTGCTCCAGAACACAAGCCACAGCAGCCCGGCTATGATCGCACATCAACACTCATGGGCGCCCCTTCCTACATGGCAGGCGGTCGACCTGTGTACCCCTACCCGTACCCCAAACCCCCAACTTTCCCCTATCCCCCGCCGCCCCCACCCCCTGGAGTGCCGCAGCTTAGTGAGAGTGACTGTGCCGCCTTGTTTTCGCTTCTTCAAAAGTTCAGGCCACGCGCCGGAAATTAGGACACGCGTGATAGCCATTTCGACATTCTTTGATAAAGTCCCACTGTGCGCGTTTTGTGGACCAATTATTGACAGTAATTTCCAATCTGCTATTACCATTTCCCGATTTAAATATACTTTTTTACTTAGCGATTTTTTAAAATATTATAGTTGTACCATTTTCTTAGACTTTAAATTTGTTTGTTTTTCTTTCTTCTTATTTTTAAGTCGTCAAATTAGTTTTGTGTATTATGAATTTTGTCGCAGGTGAACGTGCATAGTTCCTTGACAAGTCATTTTTTATTTGTTCTCTTTTATAGTTGTTCACTTTGTTATTTTTGTTGACATAACCAAGCAAGAAAACCGTAAACATTCTGCTGAACTTAGACTAAGCGCGTGATAAACATTGTGTTTCTTTGCCGTGTATTCTTTTATTGAGCTTATTTAAAGTATTCTATTGATATTGATATTAGTTGATTTTTATTTTTTATTTTGTTGGATTATTTTTTGTGACCATATTAATTTTGTATTATATTTTTCGTTACATTTGTGTTTTTACCGACATGCAAAATCGTAATTTAAATACTGTTCCGAAACGAACAGACGAACTGAGAATTGGCCATCTTAACATATACCATCTAGTTAACAAGGTGCCCGATTTATCCGTGTTCCTAAACAGGCCCTTACATTTTCATATTTTTGGTGTGTCCGAGTCGAGGCTTAAAAGTTCAGTAAGGGATAACTCCATTTCTGTCCCAAATTTCTCAGTACTCCGCAGAGATGCCTCAAGCCCACAGCACACTGGACTAGCTGTATATATACATAATTCAATACTTGGTAACGTCAAACGGCGACAAGACTTAGAGTCAGCTCAAGTGGAAAGCTTGTGGGTAGAAGTGAAGACATCTAAATCACCCCCCGTCCTCATTGGCTTTATTTATAGAAATCCCGCAGCCAGCTGGGACTGGTATGATGACTTCGTAGCAATGATGGATAGCGTAAATCAAAATAAAGCTGACGTTGTTCTTTTGGGCGATTTTAATATTGATCTTTCTAAATCTAAAGGTCCAATGCTGCATGGGCGTCAACAACAGCACTATTCGGTTTAGAACAGTTAATTAAAACCCCCACTAGAACCACATGTACATCTTCAACCCTGATTGATCATATTTATGTGACAAATGATGATAAAATATCAAATGTACATGTTCCCTCCTTAGCTGTCAGTGACCATAACCCAGTATGTTGCACAGTCTCCATGAAACTAGACAAAGAGAACAAAAAGAGACATAAAACAATTAAATATCGTTCTTTCAAAACATTTAATAACGGCGACTTTCTGCGGGATCTGCGCAATACTCCTTTCTCTTGGCTTGACTTCGCGAACGAAGATTTTGTAGGAGTTGCCCACGACGTCTGCAGGCTTGTTCGTGGCTGCGGAGGCCAATCCGAGACAGGCAGGTTCGACCGCAGTGGCTGCAGGGGAAGGTATGGCCAGGGTTCTGAGCTGCGGCATCTCTGTTTTTTCTCCTGAGCCGCTTGTCCTTAAGGCTAGCTCTGTGAGAGTCCTCAAAGGAGACAGCTGCCTTGTAAATGGTGGAGCGCCAGGTGTCACGGTCCGCAGCAAGCGAAGACCACTGGTGGTGGTCGATTTGGCAGGCACTAAGTGACTTCTTGAGACAGTCTTTGTATCTCTTCTTTGGTGCCCCTCTGTCACGGTGTCCAGTAGCAAGCTCGCCGAACAGGGTGATCTTTGGTAGGCGATGATCCTCCATCCTGGAGACATGCCCCGCCCAGCGGAGCTGTGTCCGCAGCAGCAAAGCCTCGATGCTCACAGTTTCAGCCCGTTCAAGGACCTCGACGTTGGTGACATAGTCACTCCAGTGAATGCCCAGGATGGTACGCAGGCAGCGCTGGTGGAAGCGTTCGAGGAGTCGTAGTTGGCTGCGGTAGAGGGCCCAGGACTCGGAACCATACAGCAGGGTGGTGAGGACCACAGCTCTGTACACGCTGATCTTGGTGCCTGTTTTCAGCTGCTGATTGTGCCACACCCGCTTGAAAAGTCGCCCGAAAGCGCTGTTCGCTTTTGCCAGCCTGCTGTCAAGCTCCTTGTCCAGCTTGGCGTCCGACGTGATAATGCAGCCAAGGTAAGTAAACTGGTGCACTGACTTTAGTTCAGACTCGCCGATGGTGATGTGAGGAGGGCGGTACACTGTCTTGGGTGCCGGCTGATGGAGGACCTCTGTCTTTTTCAGACTGACCTCGAGTCCAAAGAGCTGGGCAGCATCTGCGAAGCAAGACGTGATGCGCTGCAGGGCTCTCTCTGTGTGTGCAACGAGGGCAGCATCATCAGCAAAAAGCAGCTCGCGAATCAGTTGGTCTAGGGTTTTCGTGTGGGCCTGCAGTCGTCTGAGGTTAAACAGGCTGCCATCGAGACGATACCTGATGTACACTGCATCGTCATCATCGAGGTCCACTGTGGCCTGCTTCAACATCATGCTAAAAAAGATGGTGAAGAGGGTCGGTGCCAGCACGCAGCCCTGCTTTACACCGTTGAGAATAGGGAATGGTTCTGAGAGGTCATTGTTGAGTCTGACCTGGCCTTGCTGGTCCTCGTGTAGCTGGACAATCATGTTGAGGAACTTTGGGGGACAGCCAAGTCGCTCCAGGATCTGCCACATGCCTTGCCTGCTCACAGTGTCGAACGCTTTTGTTAGGTCGACAAACGTTACGTACAGCCCTTTGTTCTGCTCGCGGCACTTCTCCTGTAGCTGTCTCAGCACGAAGACCATATCGGTGGTGCTCCTGTTTGCTCTGAAGCCACACTGGCCCTCTGGGAGTTGGTCTTCAGCGATGGCAGGTACCAGCCGATTCAGGAGCAGCCTTGCAAGGATTTTCCCAGCAATGGACAGCAGGGTAATTCCCCGGTAGTTGGAACAGTCAGACTTCTCGCCTTTGTTCTTGTACAGGGTGATAACGACTGCATCACGGAGATCTTTTGGTAGTGTTCCTTCCTCCCAGCAGCAGAGAAAGAGGTCATGGAGCTTGTTGTGCAGTGCTGTGCCTCCATGTTTCCAGATCTCTGGCGGTATTCCATCAATGCCTGCTGCTTTGCCACTCTTGAGCTGATGGATGGCTTTGAGGGTCTCTTCAGCGGTGGGCGGTTCGTCCAATTCAACCTTTACTGGGAGGTGTGGGATTTGTAGGACGACTGCTTCTTGAACAGTGCGCTCAGCGCTGAAGAGGCTCTGAAAGTATTCCGACCAGCGGTTCAAGATGGAGGTATTATCTGTGAGGAGTGCCTGGCCGTTCGCGCTTCGCAGGGGACTTTGTACCAGGTGCCTGGGGCCATACACTGCTTTCAGTGCTTCGTAGAAACCCCTGTAGTCACCATTGTCAGCGCAAAGCTGGGTCCTCTGTGCAAGTCTGGTCCACCACTCATTCTGGAGATCTCTGAGCTTGCGCTGGAGACTGCTGCAGACGAGGCGGAAGGCAGACTTCTTCACAGGGCAGGAAGGCTGGGCTAGGTGAGCCTGATGGGCGGCTCTTTTTTTTGCTAGGTGTTCCTGGATCTCTACATCGTTTTCGTCAAACCAGTCTTTGTTCTTCTTTCTGGCGAAACCCAAGACTTCTGCAGAGGATTTTGCAATAGCAGTTTTTAGTTGTTCCCAAAGTGTTTCAGGGGAGGAGTCTACTGGGTCCGCTGTGTCTTTGAGCCTGCGCTGTAAATCTGTCTGAAAGGCAGCTTTCACATCATCACGCTGAAGGCTGGCAACATCAAGCTTTTTCTTGGGGGGCCCCCATTTCTTGGGTTTTGGCTTGAAGTGGAGCCAGAGTTTGCAGCGGACAAGGCGGTGGTCAGTGTGGCACTCTGCGCTGGGCATCACTCTGGTGAGGAGGACGTCACTGCGGTCCCTCTGACGCACTAGGACATAGTCGATAAGGTGCCAGTGTTTGGAGCGAGGATGCATCCAGGTGGTCTTTCGACTGTCCTTTTGCTGAAAAGTAGTGTTGGTGATGACCAGTTGCTGCTCCGCACAGAACTCCAACAGTAGGCGGCCATTGTCATTGCAGTTCCCCACGCCATGCTTGCCGAGGACTCCTTTCCAGGCTTCAGAGTCCTGGCCCACTCTGGCGTTGAAGTCGCCAAGGATGATGACTTTGTCGTCTGCTGGGGTACTCTGTAGGAGGCTGCGCAGGTCAGTGTAAAACTTGTCCTTTTCAGCAGGCTCTGCCAGGAGGGTTGGGGAGTACACACTGAGAAGGGTGACGTGTTGCTGGTGTCTCAGTGGGAGGCGCATGGACATGATGCGATCTGAGTGGCCCGTTGGTAGGTTTTCCAGCTTAGTCGCAATGGATGTCTTGACCATGAAACCCACGCCTGAGAGCCGTCTTTCTGATGCAGGCCTGCCTGACCAGTAGAGGGTGTACCCAGCACCAAGTTCTTGGAGGCTGCCTTCGTCCGGAAGGCGTACTTCGCTGAGCGCGGCGATGTCGATGTTTAACCTCCGCAATTCATGGGCAATGAGGGCGGAGCGACGTTCAGGGCGTCCGCTGTCTGCTTTGTCGAGCATGGTTCGGACGTTCCAGCATGCTACATTGAGTCCGGTCGTGGTCGTCATGAGAGTGGATCCGTTATTCTTTCTTGTTTTTTGACCGCAGGAGAAGATGCCCGTTGACCGCGGCTAGCCAACTGGGGTTGCGAGGGGACGAGCTTTGGTTAGGCCACCTTTTCTAGGCCCCTCTCCGTGTGGAGCAAGCAGTGCTGTCCCTAGAGAAGGCTGCTTGGTCGTTCAGGGTGTGCCGAGTGATGTTGTCATCCCCAGGTCAACATCAGGCGACCAATATCCTGAACCGCCTGCATGCAGGTTTGAGACTGCGGCTTCCAGTGACATCTTTCACCTGCCGTTTCGCCCCTCGCCCATCGCTACAGGACTTGGAATGGTCAGTGTCATGGTCCGTGGACGTTTCCTAAAGCCTGCGCAGTGGAGCTTTTTGGTGGAGTGCAGTGTGCGCAGTACTGGCCCCACCCTTTAAACCCTTGGTTCATCTGCCATGGCCTAGCAAGCTGGGACGATGGCATCGAGGTCCTCGGGTCGTAGGTTTTATATCAGACTGTCCTTGTCCTAGTCTCTGGCTCAAAAGCCTTCCCCGGAGACACGGGGGCTTTGATGTCAGGGGTTTCCTCCCTTAGCCTTTCCGCAGCCAAGCGGCCAGGCCTGCAAGGCAGCAGGCGACTCGTGGAGGGCGGGGTCGTCTATGTCCCGTGCAGATGTGAACATCTGCCCACTGCCCACGGCCCACTCTGGGCCGCTTATTGTAAGCCTTGTTCCAAGTTTTGCCCCAGACAACAATAGCAGAGATTTGTTAGTTATTTGGGTTTAACGCCAAGCAGGCGACGAAGGCCATCTCACGGCGGGATGGGTAAAAATCTGGTCAGCCAGACTAAAAGCAAGGTCTTAAGACAAGATGTAAATATAAATTAAAAATCTCAGGCTAAAATGTCGCACATGTCTTGAAAAGAAACGTCTACAGACTCTCAAAAAGGGCAAATAAAAAAATTCACATAGTCTATGAATGCTCAGATCTTGTTAAAAATATTGCATTCTCTCAAAAAATTGAAGATTTTGTCCGGGGGAACATCCCGGAACAAAACCTTCAAGGAGTCTGCTGTGAATTGATTGATTGATTGTACATTGCTTAACGTCCCGACAGCAACAAGGCTTTCTCAGGACGTGCCCGTCTCTTGATAGCTCTTGATATTGGATGTGTGTTGCTAAATGGTCTTAGCTTTATTTAGGCCCCATGTGTTAGGTTTATTTAACGTATTTGACCGGATGGCGACATACATTCAATGTTCTGTTCATTTTTTTTTTTTTTTTTTTTTCACAAGCAGTGCGGGCACTCCTTTCAGGGACGTGTATAACCACACTTCTCCCGACAGTGCCCTGTCGTACTGGATGGATCTATTCCTTGGAGTCCTAAATAAGCATGCGCCCATACGAGAAAAACGAGTTAAGAAGCACTCTACCCTGCCACCCTGGTTAACAGTAGATGTCAAACAGGCCATGTCATTTAGAGACAAACTTAAGAAAGAAAAACAGTTTGATGAATATAAGAAACAACGAAATCGTGTTAAATACTTAGTGAGAGCGTCAAAAAAACTGTTCTTCCAGGAAATGATTAGGGACAAAAAAGATACAGCATCGGTGTGGAAAGCCCTGAACGTAATAACAAAGGGTAAATCAGCCCCTGAAATACCATCCCATTTGTCAGCTGATATATTAAATAAGCACTTCCTATCGACAGCTGAAACACTTGCTCAGTCAGCTGCAAGTAGTAACACAGAGTACCAAGTTCCTAGTGTACTGGAAAAATACTGTGAGGCCAAAAATATGCTGCAGACATTCATCATTCCTGATATTACCGTCGCTGAAGTCGGCAAATTCATCTCTAGCATGCCGAACAAAATGTCCACCGGGATGGATGGTATAGACAACAAAATTCTGAAAATGTCACTACCATATACGGTAGAGGCACTCACTTATATCTTTAACCTCTGTATAAAACACAGCACGTTTCCAACTATTTTCAAAGAGGCCAAGGTAATTCCAATCCCTAAATCAAAAGATCTTGAAGATGTCAATAACTACCGTCCTATCTCACTTTTGTCGGCCCTGTCAAAGCCCCTTGAAAAACACATACAAAAACACCTCCTCGATTTTCTAGAAAAGGGCAATTTCATAAATATTCATCAGTCCGGCTTTAGACCGAAACACTCATGTCAGTCAGCACTGGCACACATTGTAGACAGCTGGCTGGAATCAATAAATAAAAACCTGATGTCTGGAGCTGTTTTCTTAGACCTACAAAAAGCATTTGATCTTGTCGACCATGACATTCTCTTAAAGAAGCTAGCAGCATACCATATAAGTGAAACTGCCATAGCATTTTTTAGATCATACCTAAAAGACAGAAAACAAAAGGTATATACTCATGGAAAATATTCTAAACAAGGACAAGTTAACTACGGTGTCCCCCAGGGGTCGATCTTGGGACCTCTTCTATTTATAATATTCATTAATGATTTGCCTTTGCATATTACTAACACTGATGTTAATTGCAACCTGTTTGCGGACGATACGAGCCTCCATGTTTCAGGTAAAAAAACAGCTGACATTACCATTAGCTTACAAAGTAGTCTCAGCGAGGTTTCCGACTGGTGTAGAGAGAATCATATGGTCCTTCATCCAGGAAAAACAAAGAGTATTTTAATCACTACACGACAAAAACACCAACGCCGACCACAGCCGTTACATTTACAACTGAACGCTAAACCGATAGAACAAGTCACAGAACGTAAATTCTTGGGAATACACGTTGACGAACAATTATGTTGGGAGACGCATATAAATACAGTCTGTAAAACCATTGCTAAAAACACTTTCCTGTTGTCCCAGCTTAGACAAGTAACGGATACACATACTCGTAAACTGTTTTTTCATGCCCATATCAAGTCTCACGTTGATTATGTTTCCACAGTGTGGGACGGTTGTAGTGATGTTCACATGAACAGGTTAAACTCTATATATAAAAGAGCTGTCAAAATGATAGATACGCGGCCCATTCCTACCACAGACAAATTTAGACATCTAAACATTCTCGGCCTGCGTCAACAACTTAGTTTCAACAAATGCATCCTCATGCACAAGATATTAAATAACATGACACCGCAGTATCTAACCACCAAATTTGTGCCACAGCAAGAACGCGAACGGTCCTCAAGGAACAATACTTTACCCCTACCTCTGCCTAGAATTGACCTCTTTAAAACTAGTTTATCCTTTTCTGGACCGTTTGTATGGAACACTATTCCTGCACATTTGAAGACTATAGCCTCACTTGGAATCTTTAAAACGAAACTTTTTGATTACCTGATGAGCCAAACATAACAACACTGGGCATTTAAACAAACCCTGATGGTTAATGCTTTATGTAATATAATTATGCATTTATCTATATTGTTGGTGTGTGTGTGTGTGTGTGTGTGTGTGTGTGTGTATGTGTGTGTGTGTGTGTGTGTGTGTGTGTGTGTGTGTGTGTGTGTGTGTGTGTGTGGTATAAGATGAATGTTAAGTGTTATTATTTTGTGTCATTTTTAAAAAAAATTTATTGTTGCATGAAATAATATGTGTAAATATAATTCTTTATTATATTATTATCTTTTAATCTATTTTATCTTGTAGATGTTAGCAACGGCAAGTTTGTAAAATGACGATTTGTTTCTGTCAAAACTTTTTACCGTTGATAAATAAAGTTTCATCATGATCTCTCTCTCTCTCTCTCTCTCTCTCTCTCTCTCTCTCTCTCTCTCTCTCTCTCTCTCTCTCTCTCTCTCTCTCTCTCTCTCTCTCTCTCTCTCTCTCTCTCTCTCTCTCTCTGGTAGCGCCAAGCTGATCTGGCACTACCTTAAATGTCATGGGGTCGATCCATCTCATGCAACTGGTACATGGTCGAAAGGTGACGCCTCCAATTTCCAAAAATAGGTTGATTGTAATTGATTGTACATTGCTTAACGTCCCGACAGCAACAAGACTTTTTTAGGACGTGCCTGCACTGCTTGTGAAAAAAAAAACTAAACAGAATATTGAATGTATGTCGCCAGCCGGTCTAATACGTTAAATAAACCTACGACATGGGGCCTAAATAAAGCTAAGACCATTTAGCAACACACATCCAATATCAAGAGCTACAGGCAGCGCAGACAGTAGGGAGAGTTTAAAAAGGAGAATACAGGTGAATGGACCAAGGGTAGACAGAAACACATGCCCCAGAATAGAAAGGAAAACCCACCCTGTGGGGCTGACCAGGGTGACCCTGGGAACTAAAAAGTAGTTAACCCCACCCAAGTCCCCCAGGGCAGACCTGGGTGGGGCCCAAAAATAGGCCTTTTTTTTTTTATTTGTCGGGACTGCGTTATGAAAGGAGAATGAAGCTAATCATCACTACTGACCAGTCTACCCCCGAGTCTAAACTGCCACAGTCATTGTCTCACTGCGCTTTGTCAGGACCGAAATAAGTTAATCCCTTCGCTGAAGAGAAAAAAATGAAGGCAACCCAGCCGCAAGAGACATGTTCCCCCACAGTTGCGGGGGCCCGGCACAGTAAGATCTATGTCTCTACAGTTGCGGGGGCCCGGCACAGTAAGATCTATGCCTCTAGCTCACACCACTTCCTGTCAGTTTTCCTTGGACGGTCGAAGCTCCTTTTTTTGCGTTAAATAAATACAGATTTCAGAAACATAATTTGCGTTCACTGACAGCGAAGGAGTTAAAACATAAATCAGGGGCGTTGCTTTCATCTTCGCTAGTCTTATCTGAAGTATCGTCTAGCAGGTACACCTAGGGATTATTCTTACACCGTGACGGCGTATCGGGTTTGGGTTGCTTATCATTGGGACTTTCAGAGCAATTTGCTAGGGATGTACTGAACAGCACAGGTGAACCCGTGACGAGAAAAATTGAACGCTCCCCAACAGCAAGAGGTATAGATCCTCATGAGCCCCCGCAGTTGCGGGGGCTCATGAGGATCTATGCCTCTTGCCGACACCAGTTTGAGTCTATGTTTCTGGGACGTGTACTTTGTTTTTTTTTCTTCAAGTAACGAAGATTGTACTGAGAAGCGCAGTTTGCGTCAACTGGCATGTACGGGCTAAAGAGGTAGTGCCTGATCATG
This sequence comes from Semisulcospira habei, assembly GCA_036245525.1. Taxonomy (NCBI): domain Eukaryota; kingdom Metazoa; phylum Mollusca; class Gastropoda; family Semisulcospiridae; genus Semisulcospira; species Semisulcospira habei. Next base: position 8,988 of record BTPG01000339.1, on the reverse strand, counting down.
AAACTGAGACACATGCGCACACATAATGAACAAAAATCTTGACAGTTCCACCTGCACCTGTCCAACCTGTGAAAACAAGCAAATATTCTACGGCATGTATCACATTAAATTCATGACCGTATACTTTAACGAAACCTCGTTGTAAAGACGTAAATTATCGTCAGTTCAGTCTGTTTTTCAAGGGGTATATTCGATTTTTCAAGAGGCATAGATTCTCATGAGCCCCTGCGATGCAGGGGCGATGGAGGGGCTCATGAAAATCTAGGCCTCTTGCAGATAGATCAAGTTCTGGTCGGTCCCATTTATCGCAGATACAAAAAGATGGTTTGGAACCAGCCACTGCTAGTGAACCACATGTAACGTCATAAGCGTGTAACCAGGTGCACGTGCGCGCGTGCATTTCGTAACTGATGTGCGCGCGGGAGCTTAGATCTCTCATAGCCAGCGTTGCTTGAAAACATAGCAGATGTAGCAACGATTGCATTTTGGATGCGAATTTGCAAACAGATAAACAAAGCGCATTAAGAAACGCAACGCATAGAACGCAGCGCCAGTCAAAACAACTCGGAGCAAATCGAAAGAAAAAGCGAAGTCAAGCAAAACATAATGGAACGAGCCAAACGAACAGAGTAGCAATAAGAGGAACAACAAAACAACCGAAACGAATGCAAGAGAAACAACAAAACAACCGAAACGAACGCAACTAATATTACTTTATATTAAAACTAAATACACTAACTAAATGAGCTAACTAAACTAAACTAAACTATTGTAAAAACTAAACTATTTTGACCATAGATCGCAAACTAAACTAAACTACATTGACCATAGATCTCGCTAGAAAATGAATCTGTCTACTCTTTGAAAGAATTGTGGCCCTAAAAAGGACCGAGAGCGCTCAAAAGCACCCGACACTGATGCCTTTCAATTTTAGCAGAAAGTGCTAGGCATTCTCCGCGCCTCCTCCTCGTCCCAAGGTTCGGCCGCCCAGTCTCCCACAGGGACATGGCTGGCAACGATCTGCTGCCAAAGATCATCGTCCTCCTCGCTTGGCTGATTGATCTGGCACTGGCCGAGATCCTCAAGCTGAGGAGGAGCAATAAGCTCCTGACAGGGGCGCAGACCCTCGTAAGCCACCTGGATCTGAGGAGGCGGAGAAATAGGGATCAACTCCTGCTCCCAGTCCTCGGTCAAGACTGGATGTAAGACCATCAATTCTGATTCCCAGTCCTCTTCCACAATCGGCTGAGCTGGAGGGACTTCCTCTGAAAACTCGGGAAGATTGCTTGAACTCTGAGCGTCTTCCACTTGCAGAGGAAGAGGCTCCAAGTGCCAGCACTCTTCCTTAGAGTTCAGGTAAATCTCAGCTCTGCGGTGAGGAGGCTGGTAGAGGGGTCGTGCAGGTCTCGAGGTCTTGCCCATGACTGAGATGAAGATAACGTTGAAAATGCTGGGATGATGTCTGGAGTGAGCGCTAGGAAGCGAATGAGGAAAACGCCAAAACGCGTCTTTTTATACCCGATTTCTTTCACAAACAGTTCAAGTACTTCCAAACAAAAGCGAACCCTTTTCGTGCCGGTAGCGGTTTTTAGTCTCCATGATCCCTGTACGAATCATCGCGACTAAAAGCGCTGCCGGCGACACGCCCAGTCAGAAACTTTCACACCTGTGACGAAAGCGGTAACCAGTCAACCAGAAAATTTCACACATGCGACATCAGAGTATAGCAAACAATAGCGTATGTTTGCCGGCCGATAAGAGCCCTCGGCACCTGTGACACGACACCATCACCTCGCGTTCTAATCATTTCATTGTATTTAGTCACCAGCGGGGGGCCTGAGCCGTCCAAACTATAGGGCGAAGTCCTCTCGCTCCCGGCCTTTTGATACTTTGTAGTAAATAGCTGCTTACCCAAGTTTCACAGTTTATAACTGTAATCTTTTTATTGTGGTCACGACAAGCTGGTGACACAAAAAGCAGCAATGCCCCTTTTGTGTTGCATCGTGCCGGTGTCTGTGCTGCTGTGTGACTTTTGGACCGTACAGCCTAGAGTTGTGAGATGAATAAAATTCCCAGGTTTGACAGTTTGCTGATTTCATCCAACCCTAGCCATTGGTCGCGGCGTAGTTGTCTTGGCGTTGTGCATGTATGTCGTGTACTGAACCTGACCTTGATGCAGAAAAAAATACCAAGTGAGTAGGAGAAGCACTGTCAAGGGAGAGAAGTGTGCATGATAGACCAATGATCATAGATCTACTTTGGTCCAAGCACACAAAAAAAAAAAAGATAGGAAAGAGGGGGCCGCTAAGTAAGAGACTGAAAGCAATGCATATGGAAGCCCCCCCGAAAGGGGGCGTATCACATATCCACTGTTCCAGCCCCTAGGTGCATGGAAATTTAAATCTAGGTCCCCCAAGTGGGGGTCCAGATATTGAGCCGGTGTGGACAGCTGTTTCGGTCTTGGCGACCTCGTCAGCACACCATCGGCAATACTGGAGGAAGAGAAGGAATTTCTGCTTACCTGCATATGTGATACGCCCCCTTTCGGGGGGGCTTCCATATGCATTGCAATCAGTCTCTTACTTAGCGGCCCCCTCTTTCCTATCTTTTTTGTGTGTGTGTGTGCTTGGACCAAAGTAGATCTATGATCATTGGTCTATCATGCACACTTCTCTCCCTTGACAGTGCTTCTCCTACTCACTTGGTAGTTTTTTCTAAATTACAAGCACTGGCAGTCAACCCTTTCGGTCTAGTTTTTGACCTTGATGCGGCTGAATCTTGGGTTCTTCTTTGGGTTGCCACTTGCGGTCGTTGGCACTCGCTTACTCTAATTTCTATATACACATAGTAAGATCCTTTTTTAATTAATATCTTTTTACTCAATTGAATATGATTTTTACCTTGTGGTCCTGAATTTTAACATAGTTTTAAATATGTAAAGAAATAAATTATAAAGCTGGACCGTTGTTGGTGATTTATGGTGAATTTATGGTAGACTGACCAAAATCTTGGTGCAAAGTTAGAACTGATATCTCTCCCTCCTTAAACTGGAGGCCAAGCACATAATGCTAAGTCCCCGATCACAGTTGTGCCAGTGAGACGTTAAAATGAAATTAATGAAAAAAATGGTCGCGTCTTTTTTTTTTTTTTTTTTTCCTTCTGAAATCTGTGTTCGTTCAGTGACCGAAAGCCACACCCGTCCAGTGGACACGGAGACATAGTGATTTCTGCAAGAGGCATAGATCCTCATGAGCCCCCGCAAATGCGGGGGCTCATGAGGATCTATACCTCTTGCAGCTGGGTGGTATCATTTTTTTTTTCTTGACAGTTTATAGATCTAACTTTAATCTTCGAAATGTCACTTGTCTCACAACTCTTTGTGTTTTGTATTTTCCTTTGTGCGCTGGTCTGCAATTTTGGACCTTACGGACTGATGCCTTTAGGTCCAAAATCACTGACCAGCACACATTGTACACGTCAACACACACTGCACAATGTCGGCGAACAAACTCGCGTAGTTCCCCGATTCCCCCAAAATTTGCTTCATTCATTATATCCAATTTACTGTCCTCACGACCAACTAGGGTATGGGGGACTAACAATAGTAGCATGGTGGAGGGGGGTGGGGAAGGGGGGAGGGGGGCGGGGGGTTCAGTAAGAGAAGCAATATGTAAAATTTGGTCAGTGACATCAAGGTCACTGAGTCTAAATCTTAGATTAATACGTAATCAGTGACTCAAAGGTCACTCCTCTCGACTCTGCGACTCATTCAGACTTGCAGTTGTTTTCTGGGGTCACAGCCACGCCATACCACGCTACAAGCCTTCTCAGTGACCTCCGCTACTCATCAATGCCAGCTTGCCTCGGCGCCACCAACCACTACGCTACAGCTACCTGGGCCTCAGCCATCCTCGCTTCCCACGCTTCGCCATACTACGCTCGTCACTGCATACCACCATTCCAGTGCCAGCAACACCATTACCATTGCCAAAGCCACTAACAACGCCAGCGCCTACCGTCAGCCGCCTGAGGGTCTCACTTCGGTCGGCCTCTAAATTTAAAAAAATAAGAGAAATTAGAGAAGGTATAACCTGCTTGAGTCTGGCTTACTTTTAGCATAGACTGTAGTTTAAAGCTAAATAATTTTTATAACCAGATAACCTGAAATATTTTTATCGCGCCGCTTGGTTGGTCGCGAAACTGTATAGCCACTAGCGTCATAACTGGGTCAGCATCGCTCACCCAGTCGGCGCGGAAAAAGGTCAAGCGCGCGGCCTAGCATACTAGACCGCAGCGACAGTCTCTCAGTTAGTAGTACTGTTCTTGGCCTAGCCAACTACAGGACATTATCCGGCGGCGTACCCAACTTGCGGTCACGCTGTCCGGACTCAGATTATAAACGAAATGGAAGACCTCTTCGGGTCAATTTCCTCCTCTGATGGAGAAAAACCCCCTAAAAGAAAAAGGCCTAAAGTTAAACCTAGAAGTAGGAAGAAGAACTCTGATCTTCCAAAATCACCCCGCCAACTACGGCGTGGGGAGCATAGGGTTATCTCTCCCCTCCCCGCCCCTATGGCACTGCTCAATCAGGACAAAGTTAATTCTGATGGTGTTAGCTCGCAGGCAGACACGTTGTCCTGCGAGCACACAACATCAACAAAACCTAAACCTAGTAGTGACACTGCTAGTAAGGACAAATCTAATCCTGAAGGTGTTAGCCCACAGGCAGACTTGCTGCCCTGTGGACTCACCCTAACAACTGGACCTAAACTTGAGAACAATACTGATAGGCAGACAGTCTCTCAATATCTCAGTCAGAATGACTCCCCCACCAAATCCCATACCGGCACACCTGACCAGGACATGGACAGTGTTGGGCCGGGGGAGGAGGAGGGGAGAGGCCTTCACTTTCAAACAGTAACTAGAGGCCGTCGTCATAAAAACACTAAAAATCAAAATAGGGAGCGAACTGACGGGATCCTGGTCGAACCAGTTGCGGAGGAGTGGTGCAGGTTCCCGGTCCGTCTTCGGGACCTGGGGACTGGCGCCAGCCTCATCCGCAATCATGGAACGCAGCAGCCACACATCTGTGAGGCTGCTGGGGTATCCCCGTCAGAGATCTCCCTACGACCTATAGGGCATAATCTTTGGATAATTTCCTGTCCGAATGCTCGGGCACAACAGAAACTCAGTGCTAAAACCAACATAGGGGGGGGGGGGGGGGGGCACACGTTGAGTGTGTTGTCCCCACCCCTAGAGTGGTGGGCGTTGTCCACGGTGTCCCCCATGCTGAGGACCTCGTGGAGATTGCCCACTCAATCAAACAGCAAGGCTTTAGTGCCACCATCACTCGCCTTAAAAATCGAGATGGCACGGCCTCTAGGGCCATAAAAATAGAATTTCTTGGCTTGACCAGCCTACCATCTAAAATTAAAATTGGAGCTCTTCTCTGCCCACTGGAGCCGTATGCACCCACGGCGGCACATTGTGCCAACTGTTGTCGTTTGGGTCACACGGCAAAAGTGTGCAGAGTAAAGCAAGCGACCTGTGTTCGCTGCGGGAGCACAAAACACCGTCGTGCGGACTGTCCCGACACGGCGGTGCCAAAGTGTGTCAACTGTGGCGGCCCACACAGTGCCGCTTATCAGAAATGTCCAAAGATAATTCTTTTCCGTGAGGCAAATAAAATAAGAAACCAAAGTTATATACCGTATAAAGCAGCACTTTACAGAGCTCAGTCAAATATTAACCAACGGGCAGCTGCCAAGGAAAGCAATCTCCACAGGCCTGCCTCTCCTAGTTTAGACAAGTCCGCCTGGACCAAGCCTTTGACGCTGTCCAGCCGGACCCAAAATCCTCTGATTTCGAGTAACTTCTCTAACAGCCTCAGTCAAAATTCAGAATCTAGGACATCTGCAGCTGCTCCTAAAACAGAAGCAACCCAGGTCAAGGGAACTGTTCCTGGACAGTCAGAACTGCAGACTAAAACTTACAAAGAAACTGGTCAACAGACTGATGATCCTCAAACTGAAAAGAGCTCCTCTCCGGTTGACAACCAGATTGGACACTGCCCCCCGTCGGGACTCTGTACCCAGGGGGGAGATGTGTCCAAATCCGGCACGGAGACCGAAACTAGTAACCGATATAGTACCCATCAGTGGAGGGATAAACTACTGAGAGATACGCAGAAAAAGATGAGCGAGTTAATTCTGATAGCCAAGACTGAAGATTGGCGAAAAGTTATAAAAGCTCTGAGTGACCTACTACAGCAAGCAGATCTATGGCATAATCACCTTCTCTCTAAAGAAACTGACCTAGACCGGCTTGAGAGAAAATCAATGAGCTAAACAGTCAATACCTCAATCTTTTAATCTATTTTTAAACTGATCTTTTATATTTTTAACCTTAGTTGAAATAAAGATTTTTAGTTTTGTCCGTTAAGAAAAGGACCGTTGTTGTTCTGGTGTAAACAGAGTCGGATTGGCCTTTGGCCACCGACAATAGACCATAGTCATACTTATCGAATGTGGATATAGAGTACGAGATATGTTTTTACTGGCTGTGTGGCTTTGTCCACCGGCCCTCTTAACTATTTTTAACCCTGGTCCCTTCCCCCATAACTCCCCCCCCCCCCCTAAAAAGAAGTCAAACTAGCTAGTCCCTGATACTAGTAATAGTCAATAGGGACAGTAAGCCAGATTCAAGCAAAGGTCACTAGTATAAAACACTTAAGAAGTCTTGAAGGCACCAAGGCCATGATCTCACCACAACAACGGTCCTTTGAATTAAAAGAAACGCTACACTATTTTAATCAATTATTAAAATGGTTAAAAGGACCATATGTACACGCTAAGAAGTATCCGGTTCAGTTATGTACAGTATAACGCTACAAGCCGCGTCTAGAGATGTCCCATATTTACACAGTTTGGGACAGTAAGAAAAGTGGCTAGTGTTGCTTCAGTGTTAGTGCTCGGCATTTTATGCAGCTAAATGGCCCCACCTTCAGTTTCATGTCATTTTGCCGTTGGATCCAACCTGATCTCCTCCGTCCTCTAGCCGTTGGCTGTCAGAAACAGCTCATCCGCCTAGTGGTGCAATGTGAACACCACCCCCTCACGTGGTTTAGCCCACCAGCTGAGGTGGTTTGCCAGGGTGTGGCGCTTGGAGACAGCACGTGAGAGATTAAGGAGATGGATGAGGACCAGTGATGCCCGTCCGTCCTATGTAGGACGCAGCAGCAAAGGTGCTACCTCTATCCAGAGCCCCCTGCACCCCCAAATGTGAATAAAGAGCGCGACATATAGACTACATGCACTGTTTCTTTCCCTATGCCAGGTGTGGGCACCGTTCTTCTTGTTGTGTGTCGGAAATAATATATTGACTCCGAATCAAAGATTAATTTCGGCTGTATCACAGTCAGTATGTTATTACTATCGCGTCTCGTCCGGAATCTGAAGTCTGCATTCCTGTATGTTTTTGCTATTGCTGTTGTTTTGTTATGAAGAAAGATATAAGCAGAACCAAAGAAACCAAACCCTGCTCCCCGGATATTGGCATGTTAGTTCTTCTCGGCCGTAAGTCACTATAAAGAAGAAAAATCCCCCCACCCCCACCCCCTTTAAACAAATAGAAATAAACACTTGTTGTCATCTTTTTTGGTCTAGCTTCCAGAAGTGGGTATAGGCTTGAAATGGTTAAAGCCGCAATATGACAAGATTCAGTCCCTGTGCCATAAGAGAGTTAACCCTTGACTGCCGAGAAAAAGTGAACACAATCCATCTGCAACAGACATAGATCCTCACGCGCCCCCACAGTTGCGGCTGCTCATGAGGATCAATGCCTGTTGCTGACACCACTTTGGATCTTTGTTCCTTGTACGGCTGGGGCTTTTTGTCGTCGAATTCGGATTCACATTCTGCGTCGGTGGCAGTGAAGGGGTTAAAACCGCAATTTGACAAGATTCAATCCCGGCGGCGTGAGAGGGTTAATGACAGTGTCAACAAACACAAGTTGTTTGGAGAGAGGGAGGTGGGAGATTTCGACTGTAGTTCGAATCTTCAGTTTGAATAGCGAATTAAAACTTACCTGCGACATGAAGATACCACAGTGTACAGTCTGGATTACGCTCTATTGTCGTCACGGCCTCTTTTCCTGTTGAGCCTCTTTCACTGCGTGTGATCGCATGGTGTATTTCTCAGATCTTGGCTGGTTTAACCCCAAACAGCATCAGCCCACCAAGCAACGTGGGGTCTGCAAGAGGCGTAGATCCTCATTAGCACCCGCAGTTGTGGGGCTCATGAGGATCTACGCCTCTTGCAGCTAGGAGTTCATTTTGTTCTCGGCAGTGAAGGGGCTAGATGTGTCTTTCCCGTTGACGTGGACGTGTGTAGCGCCAAACTATGTAATACGTAATCCTTTCGCTCCTCGCACAATCCACACCAGACAAGCGACTGACCATTTAAGCGTGTAAAATGCATAAAACATCACAATGAAGAAAGAAACACGCTCTGAAAAGACAGTTTATTACCATTATTAATTTTTTTTTTTAATATACGTACAAACAAGTATCTCATCTGTAGATGATGGCAATTGGCAACTGAAGGATGTGACGTCTGTTGTTTCACGTACGTCACAACCTTCTGTTGCCATTGCCGTCATCAAAGATAAGTAGCAAATTGTCTACATAATTATACTTGTTTATGCTTCCATTTTGAAAAAGGGGTTTAACCCGAAATATTAATACTGTCGACTTCGCTTATATAGGTCGTTTGACATCGGCACGCACAAAGTTTATCGCAAATATCTCTGCAAAGAACAACTTTCCTATACCAAACGTAGAACAAATATCATTCAGTGACAATTGACCTAATACGATTTCCTTTAAAGAAATTCGATCAATGTGCCGGGTCTCCCCCCCCCCCCCCCCTCCACCCCAACTCCGTTTGCAAAATGCATAGATTCTTAAGTACAGCTGCAGGAGCGCATGCA
>BTPG01000338.1:0-23330 GCA_036245525.1 Semisulcospira habei | reverse complement strand
TTCAAGGGTTGACACAGTTGATCCAGCAGACTCCTCCCCTGAAACACTCTGGGAACAACTGAAAACTGCTATTGTAAAATCTTCTGTGGAAGTCTTGGGCTTTGCTAGAAAGAGGAACAAAGACTGGTTTGACGAAAACGACGTAGAGATCCAGGAACTTCTAGCAAAAAAAAGAGCCGCCCACCAGGCCCACCTAGCCCAGCCTTCCTGCCCTGTGAAGAAGTCTGCCTTCCGCCTCATCTGCAGCAGTCTCCAGCTCAAGCTTAGAGAGCTCCAGAACGAGTGGTGGTCCAGACTCGCACAGAGGACCCAGCTCTGCGCTGACAACGGTGATTACAGGGGCTTCTACGAAGCACTGAAAGCAGTGTATGGCCCTAGGCACCTGGTACAAAGTCCCCTGCGAAGCGCTGATGGACAGGCACTCCTCACAGATAATACCTCCATCTTGAACCGCTGGTCGGAATACTTTCAGGACCTCTTCGGCGCTGAGCGCACTGTTCAAGAAACAGCCATCCTTCAAATCCCACACCTTCCACTAAAGGTTGAATTGGACGAACCGCCCACCGCCGAAGAGACCCTCACAGCCATCTACCAGCTCAAGAGTGGCAAAGCAGCAGGCATTGACGGAATCCCGCCAGAGATCTGGAAACATGGAGGCCCAGCACTGCACAACAAGCTCCACGACCTCTTTCTCTGCTGCTGGGAAAAAGGAACACTACCAAAGGATCTCCGTGATGCAGTCATCATCACCCTGTACAAGAACAAAGGAGAGAAGTCTGCCTGCTCTAATTATCGTGGAATTACCCTGCTGTCCATTGCCGGGAAAATTCTCGCAAGGTTGCTCCTGAATCGGCTGGTACCTGCCATCGCTGAAGACCACCTCCCAGAGGGCCAGTGTGGCTTCAGAGCCAACAGGAGTACCACCGACATGGTCTTTGTGCTGAGACAGCTTCAGGAGAAGTGCCGCGAGCAGAACAAAGGGCTGTACGTAACGTTTGTCGACCTAACAAAAGCGTTTGACACTGTGAGCAGGCAAGGTATGTGGCAGATCCTGGAGCGACTAGGCTGTCCCCCAAAGTTCCTCAACATGATCGTCCAGCTCCACGAGGACCAGCAAGGCCAGGTCAGACTAAACAGTGACCTCTCAGAACCATTCCCCATTCGCAACGGCGTGAAGCAAGGCTGCGTGCTGGCACCGACCCTCTTCACCATCTTCTTCAGCATGATGTTGAAGCAGGCCACAGTGGACCTCGACGACGACGACGCAGTGTACATCAGGTATCGTCTCGATGGCAGCCTGTTCAACCTCAGACGACTGCAGGCCCACACGAAAACCCTAGACCAACTGGTTCGTGAGCTGCTCTTTGCTGATGACGCTGCCCTCGTTGCACACACAGAGAGAGCCTTGCAGCGCATTACGTCCTGCTTCGCAGATGCCGCCCAGCTCTTTGGACTTGAGGTCAGTCTGAAAAAGACAGAGGTCCTTCATCAGCCGGCACCCAAGGAAGAGCATCGCCCTCCCCACATCACCATCGGCGAGTCCGAACTGAAGTCTGTACACCAGTTTACCTACCTTGGCTGCATCATCACGTCAGACGCCAAGCTGGACAAGGAGCTGGACAACAGGCTGGCAAAAGCGAACAGTGCTTTCGGGCGACTATTCAAGCGGGTGTGGCACAATCAACAGCTGAAAAAAGGCACCAAGATCAGCGTGTACAGAGCTGTCGTCCTCACCACCCTGCTGTACGGTTCCGAGTCCTGGGCCCTCTACCGCAGCCAACTACGACTCCTCGAACGCTTTCACCAGCGCTGCCTGCGTACCATCCTCAGCATTCACTGGAGTGACTATGTCACCAACGTCGAGGTCCTTGAACAGGCGGAAACTGTGAGCATCGAGGCTTTGCTGCTGCGGACACAGCTTCGCTGGGCGGGGCACGTCTCCAGGATGGAGGATCATCGCCTACCCAAGATCACTCTGTTCGGCGAGCTCGCCACTGGACACCGAGACAGAGGGGCACCAAAGAAGAGATACAAAGACGGTCTCAAGAAGTCACTTAGTGCCTGCCAAATCGACCACCGCCAGTGGTCTTCGCTTGCTGCGGACCGTGACACCTGGCGCTCCACCATTCACAAGGCAGCCGTCTCCTTTGAGGACTCTCGCAGAGCTAACCTTAAGGACAAGCGGCTCAGAAGAAAAAACAGAGCTGTCGTAACTCAGAACCCTGAACAGACCTTCCCCTGCAGCCACTGCGGTCGTACCTGCCTGTCCCGGATTGGCCTCCGCAGCCACGAAAATGCCTGCAGACGACGTGGGCAAGCCCTATAGAATCTTCGTTCGCGAAGTCAAGCCAAGAGGTGCCAGAATAGCTTGGCGCCTCAGGCGCCAAGCTATTCTGGCACCACCCTTGAACTAAAACGGTTGATCTATCTCCTAATCTGTAATGTAGCCTTCATAGGACAATAAGCAATTTTTTTTTTTTAAATCAGCCTCAGGATGTAATGGGTTAAGAAACCACCCTCAATTGAAGAGAAAAAAATGAACCAATCTGATGAACTCCTGCAGCTGTACCGGCTGGAGTGAGCCTGTGTTCGGTACTTAGCAGATAGAAGGTGATGTGAGTGGTGGTAGTTAACTTTATAATTTGAAAGTTTGTTTAGTATTAGTAATGAATATTGTTGCTCTATTTTTTTTAACTTAGTTTGTCTAATTGGGCGGACATTGCGTTTGCAGCCAGATGACATCCCTGGAGAAGGACGTGGCTCGCAGTGAGATGCTGTGCATGATGGGCATACCCGCTGCCTACACCATCCATGATCTCATTAAGTTCACGGGACCTCTCAAGTTAGTCGGCCTTATCTTCCTGTTTTTCTGTGTGCTTTACGGGTCATGTTTATTGCTTTTTTGTTGGTGTAAATTGTGCATTTTTGTGAAGTGTGCACACACACACACACACACACACATCTTTGAGACAATCATAATCATTGAGGTGACTGGAATTGATGGTAGGGGTTGGGTGGCAGGGAAAATGGTGAGTATGGGAACATTTGACAGCCAGTGCATGATGGGCATACCTGCTGCCTACACCATCCATGATCTCATTAAGTTCACGGGACCTCTCTCTCAAGTTAGTCGGCCTTATCTTCCTGTTTTTCTATGTGCTTCACGGGTCATGTTCGTTACTTTCTTTTTGTTGGCGTAAATTGTGCATTTTTGTGAGGTGTGTGCGCACACACACACACACACATCTTTGAGACAAGCATCTTTTTGCATCTGGAGACATTGACTTACATGTCAGCTACGCGCACCATTCAATCATTGAAGTGACTGGAATTGATGGTAGGGGTTGGGTGGCAGGGAACACGATGAGCATGGGAACATTTGACAGCCAGAGCTGATGGGAGTGTCGATCTCTTTGAACCCTTTTAGCCCCGGATCCCTACCCCACGAGATGGCCTGACCATGATAATTCAAGGGTAGTGCCAGGTTAGCTTGGTGCCTTCAGGCGCCAAGCTACTCTGGCACTACCCTTGACTTCTCATGGTCAATCCATCTCCTGCAACTGGTACATACACACCTCCAAAATTTGAGAAATGGGACCTTGGGGCTAAAAGGATTGATCAAGAGAGTCTTTTCCCACTATTCATCATATGATATATAGTATGTGAACAGTTTTTGGACTGTGTAAGTGTCGCACACTTTTTTTGGTGTCGCACGCATTTTTGATTCTCTGTGCGTACACGACGTACTCTATAACTGACAGCGCCGGTGCGACCCCTAATGCTGAACCCCCTTGGGCTGCAGCTACTGGTTCTTCATGCTGTAGTGGCTGCATGCACAAGGGAAGTAACCTTTTTGCTGTCGGTAGCAGTTTTTGTCGTTCAGATTCCTGCAGGAATCTTCGCGACAAAAACTGCTACCGACAGCTGAAGGATGTCTGTTGATGCTGTCTTCAGATTTCGTACACACAGTATGGCATTATACATGTTCACCTTAACCCTTTTAGCCCCAAGGTCCCATTTCTAAAAATTTTTAACCAGTTGCAGGAGATGGCTTGACTTTGATAATTCAAGGGTAGTGCCAGATTAGCTTGGCGCCTTCAGGCGCCAAGCTAATCTGGCACTACCCTTGAATTATCACGGTCAAGCCATCTCCTGCTTTATGGATCCGGGGCTGAAAGGGTCAATCCAGTCCAGTACACCGTAGTAACTAGCATCTAATCTAATGCACACAGACTTCTGGCTTCAGCATGGATGCCTGGTGAGCAGATGGTCCTCAGGCCGATGTCAGCCTTAGCTGGGCCGCGCACAGTTGTGCGCGCGCAGGCCAGCAGAGGCTGATGCCAGCCCAAGGGCCTTTTGCTTAGCAGTTTTTCTTCACCAGTCAGCGTAAATTCAGCACTACAGTAATATGTTTTTTCACTCCTTTTATCTTTCAGTGCCAGCATGGAACACATGCAGGTGTTGAGGGGAGCTGTCCGCAATCAGTACATGCTGCTTATCAAGTTCAAAAACCAGGTACATGGTTGCAGACTTATAATAATAGCGCATAGTTCTTCTATAGCGCTGTTCTCCAGAAAAACACTGGACTCACTGTGCATGCACAACAGCACACCCTCTCTCTCAGACACACGCACAATTATACACTACTTTAACTCACCCTATTTCTTCCCAGCACCTTACATCCACTTCCCTGTCACAATAGATACAGAATCAGAATAAAAGGCAGTTCGCTAGGAGTAAACAGCGAGTTACATGTTAAAAGTCTGACATAAAAGAAAAGTCTTTATTTGAAATTTGAATTGGGATAATGTGGGCAGATTCCACAATTCAATTGGCAGCGAGTTCCACGCACTTGGGGCTAAAAAGGTGAAAGAATGCTCCCCGATGTGTAAATGGTTTCTTATGCCTATTGCTTTTTTCGTCATAATAATTATAAGTACATCACTTACTGATAGTATGTTTACACTTCACCACATTCTACAAAATCAGCTCAGAATGCTGAGAACTGCATCTTAACCCTTATCATTCGGAATGCACCAGTGTGTGAAATACGTTTGACTAAAATAGTTAAGGGTAGTGCCACAATAGCTTGGCGCCTAGCTATTCTGGCACCACCCTTGAACTAAAGCCATTGGTCTGTATCCTTATCTGTAAGTACTTTAATGTAGCTTGCATATGGCAATGTAAACATTTGAAGCTTTTAGCCTCAGTATGATATGGGTTAAGTTACTGTATGGTACTGATATTCTGTGTTATTTTAAACATATTATTTTTATTACATTTGCAGGCTGCGGCGGATGAGTTTTATGCCTATTTCAACAGTCGCCCCTTCAACTCCATCGAGTCAGACCTGTGTCAGCTGGTGTACGTTGCCAAGGTGGAAATCATCAAGGAATCGGAGGTGTGTGGCAATTGTGTACATTATTCTGTATCTGTATGTGCATTATAAGGAGGTCATACGTCATAACCCCAAGAGCAAAACGCCTTCGGGCCCTTTAAAGCTGCAGTAGGCCCGCGCACAGCCATGTGCGCGCCCACTGTCGCCGTCGTGGGCCTGAGGACCTTTGCTTACGGGGAGCTTATTTTGAGTGACCACCCCTCTCACCCCTATGAGAGATCATCCGTCATTAACCCATTTAGCCCTGAGCCCCGACAGCAGGAGATGGATTGACCATGATAATTCAAGGGTAGTGCTAGATTAGCTTGGCGCCTGAAGGCGCCAAGCTAATCTAGCACTACCCTTGAATTATCAGGGTCAGACCATCTCCTACAACTGGTACATCGTCATTAGGCAACACCTCCAAAATTTGAGAAATGGGACCTTGGAGCTGAAAGGGTTAAAGACCATCATTTGGATTTGCTGTGGTCTCCTAAACGATGGTCTTTAATGACAGGTGACACTTTTGTGCTTCAGGTCGTCTCTTAATAATAATAATAATAATAATGATGAGTATTTATATAGCGGTTAATCTTAATCAAAAGCTCTAAGCACTTTACAATCTGTACACACAAATAAAAATACAATGAAATATGCACATAACAGACAAAACACAATACCCAAACACACCACTTTTACAATGAACTGAACAACAATGCATATAGAATATGTTCTAATTAACCAGTCCCTTGACAGAGCAGATGTCTTTTTTTTCTTGGTAAAAAGATGCTTGCTCTAAACTGGTGCTGCTGTAAATATTCATGAGTGATAGGAGGCAGGTGGAAAGACGGAAGTCCATGATTCAAAATTTCACACGGCAGATGTGATCGTGGAGAAGCATTGCACACCATCAGTGTTTTTAAACGTATCGATTGTTTGCAACTTTGGTGTATTCTGATTTTCCCTGACAGGGAGGCAGCCTGCCGATACCTGGATTAACAGAGCTGCCCCACTGCCCTGTCTGCTTGGAGCGAATGGTGAGTCCACTGTCTGAGTTAGGTATTTGTATGGTCTTTAGGTCTGGAGTCAGATTTAGCTTTTCAAGAAAGCTGAATTTATGCTTTTTGGATTCAGACAAAACAGACCTTTAGCCAGTCAGTTTTTCATCCGCAAGAGACATAAATTCTCATGAGCCCCTGCGTTCGCAGTACTGTACTGGTGCATTCGCAGGGGCTGATGAGAATCTATGTCTCGTGCTGGCCAAGGCTTAACCTTCATCCACAGACTGCAGGATTTTCAATTGATCGAATTTATCGCACTGTCACCTTGTGTGCGCTTGTTTTGGTCCGTGTGATATAGATCTCACTTTGCTGCTTTGATCTGTAATTATACAATAACATGAAAGAACCTGTATGAACCCCCTTGTGCATGAAGCCACCGGCACTGTTTGCAGTATCAGTGGCTGCGCGCACGAGGGGCTTTACCCCATCACTGCAAGTTGTCGCAGTTTGCGTTTCAAAAATCTTTTTAACTCATTCAGTCCTGACGTACTACAGCAGGAGATGGGTCGACCATGATAATTCAAGGGCAGTGCCAGATTAGCTTGGCGCCTTTTCGGCGCCAAGCTAATCTGGCACTGCCCTTGAATTATCATGGTCGACCCATCTCCTGCAACTGGTGTATAGTCATTAGATGACGCCTCCAAAAATTGAGAAATACGTGCGTCGGGCTGAATAAGTTAAGTTGATGACAAAGAGCCCCAGCTGACCGAGGAACAAGGATACATAGTGGTCTCAGCAAGAGGCATAGATCCTCATGAGCCTTCGCAACTGCGGGGGCTCATGAGGATCTATACCTCTTGCAGTTGGGTGGTGTTCATTTTTCTCGAAAATGAAGGGAAATACAAAGCACGCAATCTGTTTTGGGGTTTTCCACGAAAAAGAAAAATTATACTGCAAACTGTGTCCTTTGTGAAATACATTTCATCGCTGGGGAGGTCCCACTTTCGGTGATCCTTTTACATTAGCCAGTGGAAGCTCAGGAAATTGTTCATATCAGAATATAGTTCAACATTATCTTAAATACTGAATGGCTTCTAGAACTGGAAGATTGCGTATTTGGCCGATAGGTTGTTTAATATGTTTGATAAACTTCGTGATCCGTTGCAGTGTACTAGCGATCCATTCAAGTAGTTCTCTCCCTTTAGCCAGCACACATTGTTCATGCTTTGTGTTTCATTCTTTGCAGGAGGAGTCGGTGGATGGCGTGCTGACCGTACTGTGCAACCATTCCTTTCACATGTCCTGTCTAGCCCAGTGGGGGGACACAACGTAGGTCATTTACATTGTCGTCATCTGCTGAGCCAGTGTAAAATGAGACTCGCACAGTCTCAGCACAGTGTTTGAATACCAGCAGTCAGTGTGAGAGCATGGCACCGCCAACACTGCATCTGTACCCAACATTTGACTCAGTACCAATCAGCTGTTGAGGCTTTAACCCTATCAGCCCCAGGACCCTGCAGCAGGCGCCAAGATCATCTGGCACTACCCTTGAATTATCATGACCAATCCATCTCCTACAACTGATTCATAGTCGTTCGGCAACACCTCCAAAATTTGAAAAATGGGATCTTGGGGCTAAATGGCTTAACAGGAAGCAATCCATTGTCTTATAATAACACATGCTTTTTGTGCCATCTGCAAGAGGTACTAATAATTAATAATAATTATGGTTATTATTTATAGAAGCACTTTACCCAATTCTGCGAATCGGCTCAAAGCGCCGCGAACTGAACCCGACACGCATTCACTCTGAATACAAACACAGTACAAGACAAACACGGGACATTCATGTGGTGCGAAGGGTCAGCTCAGCTATTGAGGTTTTGGAAATTTTGATCGCTTGTATTTCAAATTTATAAAGTGGCCTGAAACCTGTACCAAAGCAGGTGCAGGGGCTCATATATAAGGATCACTGCCTGTTAGTGACCAAGATCATCTCGCTGGGTCATCATTACAGTAAAACCTGTTTCAAGTGACTACCGTATGAGAAATCACCTGTCATGAAAGACCAATGCAGGTGCAGGGGCTCATGAGGATCACTGCATGTTACGGACCAAGATCATCTCACTGGGTCATCATTACAGTAAAACCTGTTTCGAGTGACCTACCATATGAGAAATCACCTGTTATGAAAGACCATTATTTCGGTGGCTGTAGCTGTGGCTGTAATTGTGACTCCTGGCCTGTAGCTGTGACTGTCTGTCACCACCTAAATGATGGTCTTTAATGACAGGTGACACTTTCTGCCCATCACGACTTGTTTTGAGAGAGCACCTGTCATTTAAGTCTTTTGAAACGGATTGTACTGTATTTTTGTTGTTGTTGATGTCAGGTGTCCAGTGTGTCGGTATTGCCAGACGCCAGAGGAAGTCCCTGATCAGCGATGCATGCAGTGTGGATCGCAAGAGGTGAGACTGTCATGTCTGCACACTGCTTATGCACGATGACTAGCCACTAGAGGCAAATTCAAATGCACTATCATGACACATAGACCTGATGAGCCCTCTTAGGGTGCGATGCCCAATGAGGATACACACCATTTGATTAACTCATTTGCAGCCAGCCACATCCAGATGCGCAGCTTATGCCCCACAGCCGGATGCAGCTGGCCGCGAATGAGTTAAAGTACCATTACGTGTAAATTTGAAGACACATTTCAGCACCATTTGTGTTTGTTATGCCTTGTCAACACACAGCAGTTGGGACAGCAGCAAAAGCATGCGTGTGATCACACTTATTTATTCAGCGCAGCCGTTAGCATGTCAATCAATTTTTAGCTGTTTCTCGCACTGATAGCGTTGTTTTTATAGAATGGAGTGGAGTCATTGCCAGGTTACTTGATATAAAGACGACGTGTGCTGAACTGGATTGTCCTGTGTCTAAATGAACCATAACTAGACCTGTGTAGCATTTCGTAACTATCTGTTACAGACGTGCATCTTTGGACAGTTATGGCGGTAGAGGGCCTTTAAAGCATATGATGTTTGTTAAGGTTTTTGTTTCCTCAAAAACATTACCGATGACATGACTTTATGGAAATGTCTACTACTAGCTCAATTTTAGCCTACTCACCCGTTGTGTGCCCACACAACCCGGGAGGCACTCGGGGAACCCCCCCTAGAGGGGCCGAGAGTTGTCTCCCGTTTCCCGCCTTACCGGCTCCGGTCACGAGACCGGCCAGTTTTGCTACTTCGCTCGTACAGAGAAGACGTGTCTGGACTTGCTCTCGCGCCGCTACGACCGGTCCTTCTCTTGCCTACGCTCGTTGCCTCTTCGTGTGCTCTGCGCCTCCTAGCGCTGACCTGCCTTCTTGTTGCCCTGCCTCTACTGACGTCGTTCTGCTGCTCTCCTCTAGGCTGTGGAGGTGTATGACTACCCTTCCCCCTGTTCCCGATTCGTCTCGGAGGTAAGGTAGTGGTAGTTTCCCACAGCCGGCCCTCGGGCCGAGAGCCGGCTTCCGTTGGGCTTTCCTTTCGGCTTTGCTACTACGTGGGCGCCAGTTGTTGAGCTTACGCTTCGGCGCCTTGCACGACCTTTTACGAGTCTCCTCGAGGGACGTCGCCTTTCTCTCCTTTGGTGTTTTCACGGTTACGAGAAGCCGTTGCCTTGTAGACTAGGGTTTCTGTTCTCGTAGGGCCTTCGGGCACTCACACTCCGTTCGTCTACCTTAAAGGCCCTTTAGCTCTGGGAGACTGTAGCCACTATTTACGCGCCGGTGGTCACGGCGCTTGGAGTACCTTCGTGTGGGGCTAGGCTCCCTTGTCCGCCTTTGCGACCTTGTGCTCTTTGTCTGTTGCAGGAACCAAATGCTTACCTGCGCTCAATGCGGCGACTTCAAGTGGCCGACGGACGACCATGCGGTCTGCCTCCCCTGCTCGGGCTGCGCCTCGGACCATCTCTGCGATGTCTGTGCGACCTGGCCGGAGATCCGTTGGTCTGACCTCTGGAGTTTTTACCGGCGAGAGCGACCTCCGTCTGCTATCTCTCGTCCCACTCCTGTTGACGTCGCCCCTGTGGTAACGACCGCTCTTCCTCGCCTCGGCCTCTCGGAACGGATGGATCGTCGGGAACCTGCGTTGTTCGCTGACCAGAGGACTGCCACTGCTGCCACGCCCGCTGACCCTTCCGGAGGGTCTGTTTGCCGGCAAAGCGCCCGCCTCACTGAGCCCGGCCTGCAGCAGTTCGCCACGAGCCGTCCCACGTTGACTGGCCTTGCTCCTCTCTCTCTCCACGATAAGCCCGCTGATCCTTCCGGAGGATCTGTACACCGGCATAGAGCCCTTCTCATTGAGTCCGGCCAGGAGAGACGTCAGCCTCAACCTACGCGACACTGTCGCGCCCACGACCTTTCCCGTTCCACCGTCAGTGCTAGACACTTGCGCTTGCCCCGCGAGCGCCGCCGGAAGGATCATTCCCCCCGCCGGGAGCATCGCCGCTCCCCCCGTCACTCCTCGTCGCGCGCTCGGTCGCGCTCGCCTTCGCACCGTTCGATGCGTTCGCCGCGTCACCGCCATCGTCGACCTTCTTCCCGTGATCGGCACTCCTCTTCGGTTGTCCGCCGTACTTCACCCAGACATCATTCCCGCGCACCGGACAGGACCCCTCCTCGCTCCTTCCCGCGTTCGCCTCGGCGATCCCCGCCTCCGTCGTCGCTGCCGGCTCGTTCCCGGGCTTCCCGTGAGGTTCGAGATGCGACCCCGCCCAAGCTTCGTCCTTCCTTGGTGCCTCTCCCGCCTTCTCGCCACCCCCTGGACGAAGAAGCCCTCAGCTTGCTGCCCGAAGACTCCGTCTCAGCCCTGTTGGAGGAGGATGCTCGCTCCCTTTCGCCCTCCGACGTCGGTGATGATGTCCCCTCGACCCTTCCGTCGTCGTCCCGGGCGGAGACCCTCCTAGCCTTGGATGAAGCCGCCAGGATCATCGCGGCCACTCTGCCAGCGGACTCCTGCCCAGCCTCTCCCCCCCTGAAGAGGAAGGTCTCGGCCTTTGTGGATGCCGAGCGTCAGGTGAAGAGGTTCAAGTCGCTTCCCCAGCCGCCTGGATTTAAGGAGCTGCGAGATGTCTTTTCAGCGCACTTGCAACTTCCCGCGTCTCGAGAGCCGGTGTTCTTCTCTGATCGTCGCTGGCCGGCTGGCCTGGACATCGCCTTCCGTCGGGATTGGTATGCCGGTCATTCCCAGGCTTTCTCCATCCCTCTTCCTGCGATCGACCCCCCGGCTGTGTCGCAAGCTGGCGGCTCCGCCCTCCTTCGCCGTTCCTTCCCTCGTGGCCTGGATTTGACTGCGTCTCTGGTGCGGAACACCTTAGCCTGCGCTGGGTTCCTGGAGCTGCTCACTCAAGCCCTGGTTCGTCGTGTGGAAGACGCTTGGCATCCTTCAATCACGCCTCTCCTTGGGGATTTACTCGTCTTAGCGGAAGTCGCCAACCGAGCCGCCTACCACTCGTCCGTTAACGCTATGGCGGCCTCCGCCAACTGTGACCTGATGCGTCGAGACGCCCTTCTGCTTGCATGCCGAGGGATACCACCTGACCTGCGTGCGCAGCTTCGTCGTGCTCCGCTGGGTGGCCCCCTGCTTTTCGGCGACACCTGGTCCTCCGTTCGAGTCTCCAACCCCGACCGCTGGCCTGTGAGTGCTCCTCCTCCCCGCCGCTTTCCGTCCTCCCGCCAGGCTAGGGGTCGCGCCTCGCGGTCGGTTAGACCCTCTGCTGCGTCAGCCCCTGCTTCGGCCCCTGAGCAGGCCCCCGCCTTTGGCCGTCCTAGACCCTCCAGGGCCCGTGCCCCCGCCTGGCCCCGTCCTGCCCGGCGACCGGGTCGCGGGCGGGCTGCCTGACTGCCCCCCAGCCTTGCCCCCACCGACCACTTCGGGGTCTCCGGTCGGTGGGAGGCTAGCCTTTTTCAGCGGAAATTGGCTCACACTCTTTCCCGACGACCCCTGGATTTGCGACACCGTCTCGGCCGGCCTCCGGATCGCCTTTCGCAGCCCGCCTCCTTTGCGTCGCTCCCCCCTTTGGACCGAGATCCCCAGCGATCCGTTGAAGGCCTCCGCTCTTCGGGGAGAGGTCTCCTCCCTCCTGAGGAAAGCCGCCACGGAGGTGGTACGCGTCCCCTACTCCCCAGCCTTCTACAGCCGCTTGTTCGTCGTTCCGAAGCCTGGAGGGAGATGGCGACCGGTGATCGATCTCTCGGCCCTGAACAAGTACATTACGGCCCCCTCCTTCCGGATGGAGACTGCACGAGCCCTGAGAGCCGCGGTCCAGCCTCTGGACTTCGCAGTCAGCCTGGACCTTTCAGATGCGTACCTGCATGTCCCGATGCACCAGGCCTCCAGGAAGTTCCTCCGCTTTGCGATCGACGGTGTGGTATACCAGTTTCGCGCGCTCCCGTTCGGTCTCAACCTCAGCCCCTGGGTGTTCACCCGGCTGATGGACGCCGTAGTCGCCAAGGCCCGACAGTCCTCCTCCAGTCCGACGTCGAATTACCTAGACGACCTCCTCCTACGCAACCAGTCAGAGACCTCGCTCGCGTCGGACAGGGATGCGCTGCTACGGCTTCTGGCACACTTGGGCTTCCTAGTGAACGACGGCAAGTCGGATCTCTCTCCGTCCCACCGCTTCGTGCACCTGGGCATGGAATTTGCGACCGACCTCAACACGGTGCGCCTCCCAGCCCCTCGGATCCAGAAGATTGCGGACCTAGCCGGTCAGTTAGCACGACAGGACGTGGCCCCCGCCAGAGTCTGGCTCCAGCTTTTGGGCCTGCTGAACGCCGCAGCGGACCTTATCCCCCTAGGTCATCTCTACTCCCGGCCGATCCAGCTGCATCTCCTACTCCATTGGCGCCCGTCGTCAGGCGACTTAACAACGTTGGTTCCGGGGCCCCAGATGCTGCTGCCTCATCTTCGTCGGTGGACCGACCACTCTTGGCTAGCGTCGGGAGTTCCCCTGGCCGCTCCTCCTCCCCAGACCTCGCTTTGTGTCGACGCCAGCCTCACGGGGTGGGGCGCTCATCTCCTTCCTCGGTTCCTCTCGACTTCGGGGCCCTGGCACGCGGACTTAGCGCACACTCACATCAACTGGCTGGAGATGCAGGCGGTGTGGCAAGCCCTGCAGTTCTGGGAGGATCTCCTCAGACACCAGGAGCTACTCGTCCTCTCGGACAACACGACTGTGGTGGCTTACATCCAGAAACAAGGTGGCACTCGCTCTCCCGACCTTTGTATGCTCCTCTACCGGATGATGCGTTGGTGCGAGGACCATTCGAGCCCGACACATCCCCGGACACCTGAATGTCTTAGCCGACTCGCTGTCTCGCCGCGGCCAGCTCCTGCACACGGAATGGACCCTTCGGCAGGACATCTTTCGGATGATCTGTGCCAGGTGGGAGACTCCCCAGGTCGACTTGTTCGCCACAAGGTGGAACCATCAGCTGCCGCTCTTCGTCTCCCCGATTCCCGATCCACTTGCCTGGGCTGTCGATGCACTCTCCATTCCCTGGGACGGCCTGGTGGCTTACGCCTTCCCCCCGACGGTTCTCGTACCCAAAGTCCTTCTCAAGCTTCGGGGATGCTCGGCGGTCCTGCTGTTAGTTGCGCCGTTCGCCTGGAACCGCTCCTGGACCACCGACCTTCTCAGCCTCGCCACGGACCCGCCCCTGCTGCTTCCCGCCCCACGCACCATGCTCAAGCAACCGCGTCAGCCGCTGTTCCACCCCTGCCCGGAGCGGCTCCTCCTTCACGCCTGGAGGTTGTGCGGCAAGCCCTCGGAGCTAGAGGCTACTCGGGTGCAGCAGTGGAGGCGATCGCTTCGGCCCGCAGACCTTCCACCATCCGAGTCTACGAGGGAAAGTGGCGAGTCCTGTGTTCCTGGTGCTCTGAGCACGGCCTGTCACCCACGGAACTGACTAATCCTCAGCTGGCGGACTTCTTCCTCTGGCTCTTTCGAGACTTAGGCCTGGCCCCCATCACCGTGAGGGGTTACCTGTCCATGATCGCTGACACTTATCGACACCTTGGACACCCAGACCCGGGCGCCTGCAAAGACTTAGCCGACCTTATGGGTCACTTCGGCATCCAGCGCCCAACACACCGCTCACTCCTTCCCCGCTGGGACCTGCCCTGGGTGCTAACGTAGTTAAATTCTGACAGATTTGAACCCTTACCTTTGGCCCGTTTCGCAGATGTGACACGAAAGACGTGCTTCCTGCTGGCCCTTGCTACCGCCTCTCGGGTGAGTGAGCTACACGCACTCTCGGCACGGCCTACCTGCCTACAGTTCCGAGCGGACGGGTCTGTTCAACTCCTCACTGACCCTGCCTTCCTGGCCAAGAACAGGTCTCCTCTGACGGCACCTCAGGTTATCACCTTACGGCCGCTAAGAACCAACCCTCTGTCTCAGGAGACCAGGCAACAGGATCCTGTGCGCGCCCTTAGAGTTTATCTGCGACGATCTAAAGCCTTCCGCAGAGAGCGTTCGCGCCTCTTCCTACCTCTGAGACCCAGCAGGAATGACATAACAGCCCAGACGATCTCGTCCTGACTCCGCTGGGTTATACGCTCCGCGTATCAAGATATCTCCCCGCAGGGAGCGAAGAGGCTGCACATTCGCGCACATGTGGTACGAGCCATGGCCACGAGCCTCGCATTTGACCGAAACTGCGCTGTCAAGGACATCGTGGCAGCCGTGGGCTGGCAGACTGAATCTGTATTCGCCCGCTTCTACCTCAGGGACCTGGCAGGCCAAAGAGAGAATCTCGCACTAGTGGGGGACATCGCCGCGGCGCAACACTCCCTCCCGGCACCACCGGCGCCGTAGGTATGCACTTCGCTAAAATTGTCGGGAGGTTGCGACTGGGAGGACGGCGCTGTTACCATTAAGAGTTGCGCGGCACCCTCCTCCTCATCGCAATTCTTCCATAAAGTCATGTCATCGGTAATGTTTTTGAGGAAACAAATTCATTTTTCTCTAAAAGGTATTTTTTCGAAAAATTCTTACCGATGACATGACTCTGAGGACCCTCCCTCCTGCCCCGCTTGCCGCTTTCGAGCGAAGTATCACAAAAAAACTGGCCGGTCTCGTGACCGGAGCCGGTAAGGCGGGAAACGGGAGACAACTCTCGGCCCCTCTAGGGGGGGTTCCCCGAGTGCCTCCCGGGTTGTGTGGGCACACAACGGGTGAGTAGGCTAAAATTGAGCTAGTAGTAGACATTTCCATAAAGTCATGTCATCGGTAAGTATTTTTCGAAAAAATACCTTTTAGAGAAAAATGAATTTTTTGGTTGCCGTAAAATATATTTGAATTTTTGGCTCACGAGCAAAGCAAAGTGAGTCTATGTTCTGGCCAGTCGTCGTCAGTTCGTCGTCTGTCATCCACCCGCCGTCATCCATGGTAAACTTTGATGTTGGCATTTTCTCAGAGGCTATTCAAGCCAGTCTTCAAACTTGGCCCAAGTATACTTTGTGGTAAGACCTTTCTAAACATACCAATTTCAGTGACCTCACAAAGGTCAAGGTCATAATGTATCAGGAAATAGGTCAAAGATACTATATTTTGACAATTTTTTTTTGTTTCTCAAATACTATTCAGAACTCCGAACCCAAACTTCGTACAAAGATACCTGATGGTAAGCCCTTTCTATACATACTAATTTGGTTGATCCCTCGGAAAGGTCAAGGATCACAAGAGCTCAGGAACTAGGTCAAAAATAGCCATATTTTGACAAAAGATGTTTTTCTCCAATTCTGTTCAGAACTTCGAACCCAAACTTGCTACAGAGATACCTGATGGTAAAACCTATCTTTGCATACTACTTTGGATGAGCCCTCAGAAAGGTCAAGGGTCACAAGAGGTCATCAGATGTGCATAAAATGCCAATTTTCTTTTAATAGAATTGTAGTTACTATCAGTTTTGCACATTTTTCAATCAATTTTGGCACACAGGTAGCTGATTATAAGATCTTCCTATGTATTACTAATTTAGTCGACTCATCACAGCCCCACAGGGTGGGTTTTCTCCTGTATTCTGGGGCATGTTTCTATCTACCCTTGGTCCATTCACCTGTATTTGCCTTTTTAAAACTCTCCCTACTGTCTGCGCTGCCTGTAGCTCTTGATATTGGATGTGTGTTGCTAAATGGTCTTAGCTTTATTTAGGCCCCATGCCTTAGGTTTATTTAACGTATTGGACCGGCTGGCAACATACATTCAATATTCTGTTTAGGTTTTTTTTTTTCACAAGCAGTGCAGGCACGTCCTGAGAAAGCCTTGTTGCTGTCGGGACGTTAAGCAATGTACAATCAATCATCACAAAGGTCAAGGGTCACAGTGGCTTGACAGATGTGTGAAAACTGATTAAATTTTGAGAAACTGCTCAATCATGTCAGCAGATACACAACATAATATTAACGATTCTTGGCTATCAAACGTCCAACTTGCAAGGAGTTAACTACATCTTTAACCCATTACATCCTGAGGCTGATTTTTTTTTAAATTGCATATTGTCCTATGAAGGCTACATTACAGATTACAAGATAGATGAACCATTTTAGTTCAAGGGTGGTGCCAGAATAGCTTGGCGCATGAGGCGCCAAGCTATTCTGGCACCATCCATAAACTATCATAGTCAAATTTATTTCAGGCGATAGTGTCAGGATGAACAGGGTTAAGTAAAATGAGGTTGTCCTTGGCTTTCTTTTGCTTTCGATGCATTTGCTTTGAATCCCCACTTGGCAACAGTATGAAATAGCAGGTATGTTTTTCAACATATTTGTTGATGTTCATCGTTTTCAGAGTCTGTGGATCTGCTTGATATGTGGCAGTGTCGGCTGTGGTCGCTACGTTGGTCTGCACGCATACAAGTAAGTTTTGTTGACAGATTCAAAGTTCTGCAAAGAAAGAAAGAAACGTGCTTGTTCTTTCTAATCATGTTTCTTTCTTTAAAGGGGAATTTCTTTGCATGTTACGTGCTCGGCAGTCAACTTTTCGGTCTGCATTCAGTTTTTTTATTTCGTTTCACCATGTCATTGCCTCCTAACACCTTTGCTGCCAGTAATCGCAAATAGAGTGTCTGCAAGGACTGCACACTGACAGACATTCGCATGAAGAACACAGATGTAAATGTGACAAGATTAGGCATGAAGAACTTAAAGGAGTTACAAGAGACATAAATCCTCATGAGCCCCCACAACTGCGGGGGCTCATGAGGGTTTGTGTCTCTTGCACTTGGGTCCCGTTCACTTTTTCTTCGGGGTTCAAGTCATGTTTAACAAGGTGGATTTTTAAAGATGGTTTATCACAGTGGCTTTGCCTAACATCTCATTGAAGTTATTGTGGTGACAGACATTTCCAAGAAACCAACCACACCTACGCCATGCAGCTGGGCTCCAATCGAGTGTGGGACTACGCCGGTGACAATTATGTGCATCGTCTGGCGCAGAACAAGTCTGACGGCAAGCTGGTGCAGGTGGACGAAGGCGGGAATGTTGTTCACGAGGAAAAACTTGACTCTATCACTTTGGAGGTAGCATATGTTGTATATTGCAATGGTTCTGCATGATTCTGTGGGCTGGTCTGTCTTACATGCACATGTGTGCTTGTTCGCAGGCATGTGCGCTTGCACACACGCACACACACGCATTTGGTACTTCATTTTCTCTGTAATAGTGTGTGTCTTAATATATATATATATATATATATATATATATATATATATATGACTCTATGACAAAAGGTGGGACTCTGATTTAGGACGAGGGTTTGAAAAATAAACCCTGCATGAAAGAGTTCTCTGTGATACTGTGTGAAACCTCTCAATACCAAGCATGATTGTGTGGAAGCAAAAGATAATCAAAAGCTTGGTTTTTGAAATATCTTAGTTTATATGTTGGAATGTCTGAAGTGTCGCGTGTCAAACATTACAACATAAATGCACATACAATATTTGTGTGGTAAAATGCTGCAGACCCAAGATACTGTTTTTATATACCTTATAGCATGCCGAAATGTAATGCTATCATCTCCGTCTGATGTCCACACCCTGAACATAATTTATGGACATGTAATGTTGTAATGTTTGACATACGACACCAGTCAGATGTTTAACAATTTGCCACCAGACCCAATCATACGTTTTATTTTAATAGAACACATCTGCACATTCAACACACACAAAACAAGACAAGCTATATGTAAGTATTCCAAAAGGAAGACATATATTTCAGGAAAAAGATGATTTTCAAAAAAGTGTCGCGCGTCATTATTACAACAAATTACAACATGGGTCTTGTTTTCAACATCACCAGACTGACACAAACAGAAAATGACGCAAACATTAACTTATGGACCAATCCGAACAAAACATTATCCAACTAAGTCCACCGAGTCACTGTAACCTGTGCTAACGGCATGGGCTGGAGGTGGCACTTCATCGTGGACCAATCTGAACTAAACATTCACGCACAAAGGCCACTGAGTCAATGTAACCTGCGGTAACATCATTGAGGTCTGAAGTCAACAGTGCTAACAAACTTTGAACAGCTTGCGCCTTTGTGTGGACACCTTGTTCATTAACCTAAGGGAGACTTCCCTCACAAGAGAACTGTGCGGCTCCCAAGAGTAGTCTGCAACACTCCAGCACCACAGGCCATTTCTGGGTTTTGACATGAAGTGCACACAGACTACTCCTAGGAGTTTATCCGTCTCCAGCACCTGACAGGGATATTCAACACCTGACCACCTGATCATGTAGGTGTTTCCTATAACAGGACACTGACATGGCTTCCTAATGATGGCCATGGGAACGAAATGGTTGGAGGTCCAGTGTTCCGCAACCATGTCGTCCCTGGACGAAGACCACATCACTGTCAGCTTCGTGTTGTTTGTGCAGCCAGGCGCACGGATGATCCTGTTGCAGTGCTTTTTATATACTGGCCATCCAAGTGGTGGAAATACTGATTGCACAGCCCTGTTCAGGGCAACGAGGCAGCAAAGAACTGCCCCAAACCTGTGTAGACAGCATTCCCAACCACTGCCATGCATTCATTCCTGAAAGCATCCTCTGGTGTAGCCGTGGATGCAGGTGTCAGCACTGCAACACGAATCACATGCCCTGCCGCGAGGTTGTCTGATGGTGCACACCAGTTCTGGCCATCAAGGAATAATCTTTCCTGTAGGCACATGGTGACAACTACACGGACACGGAGTTTAGTGTGGTGGTCCTCACCGCCAAACAGTAAAAGACTCTACGCCCTTAAAAAAAAAAAATCCATCACCTTCCACAGCAAGTGGTCGACACCTGCCCCTCATATCTGGCTGCAGCAACTGGACAGATCGGAAATCTTCTGCCTTGTCTTGAAATTGGTCGTGGCCTTCAGGCAACAGAAATTGCGCCATGTCCTCTTTCAGCCCAGCCGATCTCGTCTGCAGGTCATCATATGAGGAGCATGAGGCCAGAGACAATCTTGCCGCATGAAAAAACTATAAACGCTCCAAGTCAAACAGAACGTCAGGATATATTGACTGACGGGGATTCTCGCTGTCACCAACAATGGTGCTCGAGTCCGCCAATAACGCCTCGTTCAGTTCAGCGCAGGAGTTACCAGGGTTGATCAACTCGATGTCGGATTCACTGCTGTTCTCTGCATCGGCGTCGACATCCATGGTATTGTCAAAGTCTGCCTCACTGTCAGAGTCAAGGCCTGAAGAACGTAAGGAGACATCAAGCTCCCCATCCTCCTCAGACTGTGAATCTGACACAGGCTACATCTCCTTCCTGTCAAACCTCATCTGGATAATCCTCCATGGAGGGACATTAGGTGACCTGCACAATTCGTATTGTGGTGCCTTGCATATGCAACATTCTTAGGCTTCAGACGATAAAACGTCCGCAGACACTTTCGCAGAGGGGTGACTCTTCTTAAAGTCCCTGTAGACTTCTTTGACTGGCTTCAGAAGCTGCCTCTTCTTGTGCGACTGGCAAGGATCTGCAGATGACTGGTCCACGTAGAAATTCTGCACCAGTTGCTGCAAGCCATTCTTTTTTCGCCGGTACAGCTGGCCAGTCTTGGACGCCCGAATAAGCTTGCGTGAGAGGCCAATTTCCTTGTAGGATGAGCTGTCAGCATTCTGAAAGGCTTGGGCAAGGCATCTCTTGTGACGCAGAGTCGACACATACCGCTTTGCATTGATATTGCTGACATGTTCTGCCAGCGTCTTCCTCGGGGACTTCTTTTCCGGAGTGTTGAAGGAAACATTTAGTTCCCGACGTGTCTGCTGGGCTACCTTATCTGCGCTCTTCATTACTCCTTTACAAAGGGAAGCCAGCCTGACACCCCTGGCCCTCAACTTTTCCTTCACACGCCTAACAGCTGTTTTAAAGCTCTCGGTGGTGGGGTAGGGGCACCCTGACACTCTGAGTGGCTTTGCTGTTGTTGCGCTGCTGCTCCATAGGACCTGCCTCTCTCACAACCTTCTTCTGATAGTAATATGCCATGCGCTTGTCCCGAACTCTGCGCTGTTTTTTGGCGGATTGTTGGGAGCGATGTTTCTGGACTGCCAGTCGATTGGCCTTTTTCTTTTTGACTTCCTTATCAACATCTAGCCTCGTTCTTCGTGCTGCCTCTTCTGCTGCCTTCTTTGCCCTAAACACACATACACACCCACCTATAGTCTACCGGACGTAATCAAGTCCTCTAAGCCAACAGTACCTACCGCTCAGTTTTCACAAAAGGGCAAGACAGAAGGGATCATTTTTGGCGTCGGTTTTGCGGTCACTGACGCATACAAATCTGAAATGACGCATCGTTTTTGCAACCACCCGGCCAATTGACTGTACTGACTTTTTGTTCGCGCGATCAGCTGGTGAGAATCTAGACCGAGTATTTTCCAAAATTTCCTATTACGATTTTTGTGACCCGGTCAAAAGACCTATAGTATGATATGCTCCGCCATGAATGATCCCTGAACAGATTATCACTAGAAAATATTACAAACAAGATGGACATTCCCTTCATTCGGTCTTTGAACTTATATGAATGACGTCACACACACACACACACACACACACACACACACACACACACACACACACACACACACACACACACACACATACACACATACAAATGTCAAAGTATAATCACACGCTACTGACAGATATCGTTTCTGGCGCTCCAATGCCTTTTAACGATGTCGTTGAAGTTGCTCTGGTGTTTTCGCTTTCTGTCGATTCTTTCGGGCCCTTTCTTTATTTTCTTCTTTCTCTTGTTGAAAGCGCTCAGGATTCGTTTCTGCCAGCTTCAATCTCCGCCTCCGACACCTTTCAGCATTAGTCAAAGGTGGCTGCTTGGGCTTCATCATAGTGGACCTCAGTATTTTCAAAAAATCAAGGAAACACGTCATTCAGTATGCCCTTATTCGATTTCAACAGGTTGACTATTTCAGGACTAGACTGTATCATAACTAAAGCAGATACTACTTACATATCACTGTTGACGCATCTAATGATAAATGATACAATGTGGCACTGCCATGTTTATATCTCTATCAAATACAATCATGAGTATAAGAGTTTAACCCCATAATTATAAACCTCATACAGCACTGCTGAACTGAGATGCAAGTGGTTTAGGGTTAAAGAGGTTAATGCTGGTTTCCTTTGTATTCAGTTGAAACTAATTGTTTTTCCCGTCACCACGTGTTGTCATATTGACGTGCGACACCATTTCGGCACAAACAAAGGAATAATTCACCCCATAGTCAACAAAATCCTACATCCTTAGTTCAAATGTACGGCATGCATACCAAAAGTTTTACTCCACCATCTAGCGGGTAGACATTTTATAAAACAAAGCGCTAAACTAACGCACAATATTACCTTGGTGTCGAGCGTCAAAATGACAACAAACATGTGTCGAGTGTCAAAATTACCACAAACGCCTTTGTTGTAAGACAGGAAGGAAACCATTTCTCTATTCATTGTTCTGTCGTCAGAATAAGATTTTCCTCGGCTTACTGTATGAATATGACCAAAATCAAATGAATGACAAAACCTGCTTTGAAGATATTTGTACAATATACTGCACGTTTTGGTGTCGGTCGTCAAATGTGTCACACGTCAAAACAAGGAATTTATATTATGACATACCTTCAGGTGCTGACAGTTCTTCATCAACAGCAAAACTCGTGCGACATGCATGCGACCACAAGCCAACGTATAACCGCCGTGGGTACCGGAAGTGAATACCATCGATATTTGCGATATATTCGCAATGCGAAGGAATAATTTGGGATGGGTTTCGAATGTCAAATATTACAACACATTTTCTGGACGGCAATAATCGCAAGTAAAAAAAAAGATAAGGATACGCTCAATACTTTTAACTTAATAATGACTCACAGTCGTATCGGGAGTACACAATGACGCCTTCTTCGCCTCTCTAACCCAAACCGTTTATTAAAAAAAGCGCACTCGCAGTTGCGACGGCGGTCTTACAACGAGGTTTGACGTGTGACACGGAAAATTTCAACGGCCAGAAAAGACGCATCAAGCAATTTTGATCCATTCGGCAAGTTTGTTTATGTTAATCGATGTATCTTTTGAGCACATGCTTACTTTCCAGCGCTTTAATCAACCCTAGGCTGAGCACGACATCTTCGTTGAGGGCCACCTACGCAATGTCCGTTTTCGACGCCTGCATTTTTATGACAATTTTGTACAATATTTCACGTGTAGAACAAAATACTAAACATTGCGGCTTGCAGTGATCCCCACTATCAGTACATTCATTTTGCCACACAAACCACAGGAAAACACGGGTTTCAGATGTTAACATACTGTTTTTATTACAACTTTCATGAACACCCTCCCAGCACCCCACCTTTTGTCATTTAGTCATATATAT
>BTPG01000337.1:0-23384 GCA_036245525.1 Semisulcospira habei | reverse complement strand
GTCAATTGCTTCAAGGAAGTTGTGGAACCGACACTCTTTCTCTCAACACTTTCTCATACGATCTTTCTCGCCTTACACAGCATTTGTGTGTTTGTTGAGATATACAGTTACATACCCTTCACCATCTACCCAAGTACCATTCTCATATTCGGCACAATCTGACTACTTAACACTACCAGAGACAGAAGCTTATCTTGTATACACTAAAAAAGTCTTTCTCTTGCTTCATATCCATTAAAAATATTAGCTATCACGGTAAGTAATTGTGTGAACCCCGTTTCTTAGCTTTGAGGAATTGTCCATCATATTTTCTTTGTAATCCGACCACAAATCATAACTACAGAATTTACCCTCTTGTGTCATACCACTTTATTGACTGTAACTCCTACAATTAAACAGATTTAGTTCACATAGTTGTCTGAAAAATGTTACACCACTGCCTTCAAACCGTCCCTCATCCACTTCAATAGGTATGTGTCTTTAGCTCAACAGGTATGTACATTACTCACACTGGGTACCTCCTCACAATATTTCCACTAGTCATTTGCTATGACAACATAAAATGCATTGCTATGGTGATGATGGTTTTTATGTCCGAGTGTTTACAATCTTTCTTAAAAAGCTGATCCAAAGTAGGTAGGATTATAACTAAAGAAGTCTGTAACATCCAATTGTAGTTGTCTTGTCATTTTTATTTGTCCGACCCACAATATAATGAATGTAACCATTACACCTTGTCTACTACCACCTGTATTGCGTTGTCCCACTTACCAACCTCGGACGCGTTTAGTTTTATTTAGATGTTGGTGCAAGTGAGTTCGTCACACATTTATCAAAACCCGTCCTCAACACCTTATAAGAAGGTAGTAGTCTAAAAATTACTCGTAATGTACCCTCCCAATGGAACACTCGTCCATATATTCACCAGTTCACCTTATCCGTCACATATATCACATAGCTCGGTACCTGTCCTTGGCGTCCATTAGCAAGCGCACAATGGTTTTTTCATAATTTTTCTTATCTCTTTCAAAAGTGCTGGATATTTTAACGTAGATCTGTACCATCTATTTCTAGCTCTTGTCTGTCCATCTTTTTATCTATAGACAAAACCTATAGACGTATAATTAATTTACAAACCCATACCCTGTTGGGCCTGCTTGTCTTTAAAATAAGCTTTAGTTGCTTGGTTGATTTTAAGTTTTGATTTCCCACCAGTCTCAATCTTTTTATGGGCTCTAACATCGTTTTTTCTGAGACAGTTTCAACGCTTGTCACGATCCTTACAGTAAACACCAAACCGATCAAACTTGTAACTGCTCTACGAAATCATTCAGTACGCATTATATTATCATGGAGTGAGACATCCATACCCTGAAAGTTTTGCCTGTCAGCCACTAAAGGCCAGTTCTGCTAATGGTATCTCTTTGTTAACATCTCTTATCTGCAGACAGCCGTCCATCAACATCTGAAGCCAGGGTGGGGTGTCCTTCAAATTTGCTAGTCAACAATCCCTGTAGGTAGTCTTCGTTTCTTTCAGGGTCAACCTAATAGATGTTGCTGTCAGTCCAACTGAATAAACGGTTGTGATAAGCTTTGATGTGTTTGATTGTTGGACACAAAATATCACCATATTGTTTTCAAAAAGAAGAAAGGGTATGTCTTGTTTGTAAGAGATTAAGAACAAAATTCAGTTTTCCACACCATGTTAGCACCACAAAAATACCCCACAGTGTGGGTCTAATGTCATCACGTTTCCTTTACATACACAGTATAATTAATATCAGTGTATATTCCCACATAGATGCTTTCTGCAATACTTTCGTTGGGCAACACCCCATTCGCTTCACCCCTATATCATTACAGCTCCAGAGCTGTTTCCCCCTTTTTTTGTATCTGAATTGTGATTCCGTACACTACCATTTTTCCACCAGTACGACCTGACCCCTGTAGATCGTCATCATCCGTATACGACGCAGAAATTAGCCACCGTGCCTACATGGTCTATTAGGCGATTGAGCCAATTCTTACGTCAAACAGCTGCCGCTTTTTCGATGTAAGTTTGCTGGTTATTTTCTCTACCCCTTCCCCCCTGCCCCACTACTTTATTCGCTACTCGTCAGTGCAGACTCAGGTTGCCTCCCTGCGCCTCCCACTAGATTCGGACGGCTCTTTCCATCGTCCACTCCACCTTCGTAATCAAAGGAAATTATCGCAATAGTATCTGGAGTATGGTGCGTATGGATTTGCAGGTTGACACCAACCACATCCGCATAGCCTTTCAGAGACCTCGCAGGAGATGATTATAAGGATATGCAGTTCCAAATCTGGAACCCCATTTGTATTATCATATCATTTACCACTGGCCTATATCCCCCCCCCCCCCCCACCCTCTACTGGATCATACAACATTGGCCGTCATGCCTGAGTCCCTGATTTCGCATGCGGGGTAAGCTAGATGAGCATGTGTATCCCCTTTCCACTATCTCAGGCACTGGTTCGTGATCTTGTCAGCTGCTGGCTACTCCAGTTTTGCTAAGATACTATGGCGTAGACATTAACCATTAGCACGAAACCTCGCGGTTCATTTCGGTGCTCTTGGTGCGTCACGGTCCATGTGAGTAATCGGACATTTCACCACGGATTCCAGTGGATGCCCCAACTATAACCCTATGGTTATACTGCCCACCAAACACATCCGCGCCGCAGATGTCGCATTTGTCTCCTGCATATCTTAGGAGTTAGACCTAAACTCAGTCTCTATACCTATTTGCTACATCACGGTTCTTCTCTCCCTTTCTTGACTTGTAAGCCCCAGCTCTTTTACATTACGTTGCGTGTAATAGCGGCCTGGTCAGCTCGCTCCCGGGGTATCAGGCCATCAGATTGAGAGTTGCTCCAGCAACTCGTGTCCGTGTGGCTGGTCTCCTTCCGGATTACTACTCCCGGTGGTTCCAGTCTCTGATGAGCTGGCTTGGAGATGGTCTCAGACGCCCGGCGATTCACGGCCTGTCGCTCGCTCTTTGTTCCTCTTGTCCGCTGGGGGCGGGGGGTTCCGTAAGGGCCGCGCAGCTGCTGCCTCGTGCGTATTGTTGCTGGGAACGCGGTGGCCTATTAAGGAGCTGTGTGCGATCCCTCCTCCATCTTCCTATCGCCGCCAATTCTTCATTGCTCTGCTGTTATCTGCTCTGTTCTGCTCCCAGAGGCTGCCGTTGCTGATCTTCTCTGGCCCGTGGATCTTATCACCATTCTCTCAAAGGCACCTGTGCACTGCCAGGTCTGTACTCTCCTGTTGACTGTGGTTTTTTTGTCATTCTCTTTTTTGTCAATCTCTCATGTCTCTAGATCTCCTCTCGGCGCCACATGCTTTTATCCATTTGGCGTTGAACACAGCCGGACTTTGGGTGTTTGTTGTGACAAGGCTCTCTGGCCTCCCCCATTTTTACACCTGGAGCACAGGCAGCTCAGGCTTTTACCGATTGTCGTTGCTCAGCACCCTCCCTGCAATCATGTGCCGCTTTTTTGTTCACGGCTGCTTCCCGAGCATCCCCCAGCATCTTATATCACACGTTAAAACTACAATTCCGGCATCGTCAAGACGCTAACCACCTTCCTGCCCCTATCACGTTTAAACTTTAATATTTTTCATAATTGCACTCCCCTACTGTATTCGAACTAGTGTTCTGTTCTCTCTGTTGTCTGATGAACCGATTACCGATCATACCATGCACGGTCACAGAGTATCCGGAACCACTAACCTCCTTGGGACTAGGTTAGTTGCACCTTAATCAATAAGGGTATGCTCTGACGTCTATAGTACATAGGCTTGTTAGTGATCGACAAGAAGATTGTCTACTCCCCTTACCCCACCCGCGGTTCACGTAGATTACTGATCAGGGGATCCCCTTTTGCTTCCCTCGGACGCTGTCTCCTATTATAATTAAGCCACCACAAAAATAAACTTACTCAACACCCTACCAATGGCCGCCGGGGCCTTTGGTCCTGCTGCTATTGACCTTGGATGACCATACATGTTTCTGATAATGTGACACCGATATGTTTTGGTCCCACGTAATCCTTTTTTTTACAAACAGGAAATATACACAAAGTGAAAGATCACGCACCTCGTTTCTGATAGTGTTGGTGAATCGCCCAGATTTTGTAGATCCTAATCTAGTCATGAACTTGCTTCACAACAGGGTCATTTATATTTAATTTACCAGAGGAAGACTACGTCCCATTGACTTTCTTGTCAAAGATCCCGCTAAGTACAAGCTTTCAAAGGTTATTCACCATTACAAAGTTAGTGTTTGGCGAGTATGAGGCCGCCTGCCCGCGTAACCTTGGTGTTGGGAGTCACACATTGGCACCTAGACTTGTTCGTCCTTCATGAAGTACTCAAAACACAAATTGCCGAGTGGTCGAAGACATTGAAATGCCTGACGTCACCCCCTACCCCAGGACCTCGCTGCCCAGGTTCTCATACCCCGCAAACTTCCTACAGCCGGACCCTGCGATGAGGAATTAAACAACACTTGGTGATCTCCCTTTGCCATGCGGGAGTAAGCTGGGTTGGATTAAAGGCATACCGTCATTAAGACGGTGCAGGTTGTCCTACTGTAGCCACACCACATAGGATGCCCTTTGCATTACCGACATCGACAAAACGCGCAAACAAACAATTATGGCCAACAAGCTGGATGACCCTTCTGACAGAACTGAACGCACCAGAACATACAAGCAAGATTACCATCACACTGATCTACCGCCAGATGTCTAGCGCGGCTCGACAGAACTTGCCTTGGCCCAAGCCAACCTTTAACACACCAGTTCCACCCGGATTAGTGACAACCTATACAAAAAATTACTTCATGAAGACACAACCTTGGCCTGAGAGCTTCCACACACTTTCAAGAGAGCAGGGTATCACCTATTGCAGAGTTTCATGTTACTGCTCTTGGCATTTTATTATTAGTCCTGAGTGTGATAGCGTGTCCCAGTGGTGGTCGAAGTCCAGCTCTCCACCTGCCCCTCCGTTCCCTCAGATCCCCAACGATTTAGCGACGCGATGTGGGTCAAGAAAGATAACGACAGGTGTGTCTTCATATATCTCAGACTTGTTCAACCATTAGTGTCAAACAAGCAGCGGTAGGCTTTTCAGGTATTATAGGTGCGTGTTGTTCAGTTGGCCTATTAGTCCTGCAGCCAACGGTGTAGGGTTTATGCTCTGAGCACGTTGTGGATCTTCTTGGTGGCACAGTAGAGGGTTCATCAATGGATATTTACTGAAACAGATCAAAGACGCGTAATATATTCTAATCCAGTCATGGCCATATTACCATGCAGTTCTCTACTAGACTCATGTGTGTTTTCAAGTTAATTGCATCTTAGTCTTGTTACTGAGATACTGGTTGTGTTCACTGACTGTACTCAGGTTGAGTTTCACTGTTTGTGTTCAAGGCTTGTATAGGTGGAATTTACAGTTTGTGTAACTGGCTGTATCGGTGGAGTTACTGGTGGAGGATACTGGAGTATCCTGGTGGGAGTTACTGGAGTTACTGGTGGTGTTTATGGAGTTACTGTTGTTGATTACTGGCTGTATGTGGAGAGGTTTTGTATGGGAACTCGAGTTTCCAGATTGATGGAGACCTAATTTCATCGACAACTCACTGCCAACAACTCATTTCGTTATTATAATTTGTTTTGCTCCTTTAGGAGTGAA
The DNA here is from genome assembly GCA_036245525.1 of Semisulcospira habei. Lineage (NCBI taxonomy): Eukaryota > Metazoa > Mollusca > Gastropoda > Semisulcospiridae > Semisulcospira > Semisulcospira habei. The sequence continues at coordinate 17,665 of BTPG01000337.1, read as the reverse complement.
GCATCAGACGGCACCCATGTATACCCCGCTGCCACTCCAAAGTCCACTTTTGATCTAGCATATTGAGGAACGTCTTGGTAGCGTTGTAACTGCTTGTCACAAGGTGGGGAGCAACAAAACGGAGTTAATTGAGTCATCCCTGTTAGCTACAAAAACTGTTTGTTTGAGCTTCAAACTTTCACTCCTGTTATACAAATGATTGCTTATGTAGGAGCTTGTGCTCCCAGTATACACCACCACTACGTTCTGAGAGCACTCATTAATCGTTTCGACTCCTGCTTGTGTCAACGCCTTCTTCCACTTATACTATCGGACAGAATGTGGTTCCAGCATAAGACGTTGTTTCTATCAATTGAGCCTACACCACAGACTTCCTGCTTATGCAGAGACTGCAGAGTCGGGCGGCCAAGTAAATCTTGCGGGTAGTGTCTGTGACTCCTTCGCTAATATCATGTTCCCATGCCATTGAGATCATACAGTTATTGTGGCAAAGTCCAATCCTTTTGTACAGATGATACATTCGTTACAGATGCGTTCAAATGCTTTCTCTCCAAGTAGGGATGTAAACACTGCTTAAAACTCGCAATCCGTGGGCCCGTGGTGTCTGGAGTAATGACAGTATTCTTTAAATCTGGTCCTACCTGTCGACACCACGCTATTACGCGTTCTCAGTGTATTTTGTTTGGGAGACTTCAATGGTCTGTAACCGAACACCACAGCCATTAGTTGAGCATCGTTATAGCACACGTTCAGTGTGGTTTTGGCAACACTTTTGTAGTGGGCTTGAGGACCCCCCTTCTTGCAGTAGCATCCACTCTGTAAAATGGAGGGTTTAGGTACTGCACCTACGGGTTGGGTTCCCTTTGATTGACATCAACTCTCCTTTCGGACAACGCTATCTCAAGACTGATTTAGTTGCCTTCTTATTCGGCACATAGGTTGGTGCGACCTTGTATTTGGCAGTCCACATTAAAATTGATATGATATCAGTAGCAATAGTTGGTGATTTCCAATTCCGCCTTCTGCTTTTTTATTTGCTAATAAAAAATGTTTATCCCCCTTTACAAATATTGACACCAAGGCAAACCAGTGTGGTTAACTAATGGACTTGCTACTCGTGATGGTCGTACGGCTGTAGCTATATCCAAGCCAGTGTTTCTACCCAATCACAAGTGGATATACTGTAACAGATGATACAGTTTTTTTATGAGTTATGGTTCCACTTGCACCTATCCCAATTGTATGGGACGTAAAGTTTGTATTTATCAGTCCTTATGTTTATTTTACTGTTGAAGGAGCCCTAGTATTTAGAAAAGTTGTTAACTCTGAGCCAATGCTTGTAAGTCTTGTGCCAAGCTATTTCGCAGAAACCAATAGCAGAGCAAAACTAAAACTGCAAGAGTATAGAAAACGAAGATATCTTCTTACAAATAGAAGGGAAAGATCAGATACTACTATTGTGTTCATACCAGCAAACTTTAACATAGATAGAGAAGCGACAATAGTTTTTGAAATTATCATGAGGTCTGTAGATACTGCGAAAGAAGCAGATATCGCACAGGGAATCAAACTTACGTGGGATAGCTCAGTAGCAGAGTCAACAAAGGTTGTTATTGCTATTAGAAAAAACAACACAGATTTTGTCGTTTCGAGTAGTGTCCCTGCTGTTAAGGTAGTAATCGATAAAACAATTTTTGTTCTTCTAAGTTTCATAAACCTAGAACACATAGATCTTGTTTCGTTTTATTACGCTAGCAAATTGTATACCTTTGAAGAGTTGCAAAATAAATTAGAAGATTAAATTTAAAAAATATTTGCCACAAAAAATGCCACCACTGTATCCGCAAATACCGCCTGAGCCGCTTCAGCCTATTGTTCCAGATAAAACATTACAGGCAGACTCATTCCGTTTAATGACTATTACAGAAGCGTTGAAGTATTTGGAAGGAAAACAGGCAAAATACTCCAGGTGTAAAAGACGATATAAAACAGTTTTTAATTCTGTACACAACACATCAATGGCCGTTGGTGTGGTTTCAGCTGGATTATCTGTCACTGGTTTAGCTCTGTTTGCTACGGGAGTGGGAAGTGTCATAGGAATTGCTGTTGAAGGTGTTGGTGCTGTCACAGGACTGGCATGCTTAAGGGTATGGAGGCCCTTAACAAAAGATTTCATACGAAGTTACAGAAGCATGAAGCATTGAGTATGCTCGCTGGTGCTAAGCTGAGCAGTATGAAACTTATTATCAGTAAGGCTTTAGACGATAATAAAATTGATGATCATGAATTTAAGATAGTGCAGGATGATTTGGCCAATTACAAACAACAGAAATCTGAAATTCAAAATAAGTTGCGAAGTCAACCCTCGAATGTTGAAGAACTAAAGAAATCTTTTTTAGAGGAAGGGAAGAAGATCGGGGTGGAAGAAACAATGAAAAGAGTTCAAGGACTTTTAAACAAGTAAAGATCAGTTTTGGTAATCATTCATTAATTCTGAAATACTCTTCGCAAAGAGATGTCATGCCTTTCACGCCTGCCCATTTGACACCATCAGCTCCACCACCAGATTACTATTGAGAAAAAAAGTTTTTTATTGTCCTTGTAAGTTGGGAAATCTGTCCGAGTAAGTAGTTGACTTGGGTCAAGACCTTATAAGAACTTACGTTAAGACACTTGTAAGAACTTGTTTTAAGTCACTTATTAGATTTTGTGACAACTAACTTATAAGAACATGTGAAGATAACTTTGAAGTTAGTTGGCTGTTGTAAGTGACTTGGAAATTTGTTATCAAGTATCTGTAGGTAACTTTGAAAATTTGTTAACAAGTGCATGTAGGTAAACTTTGAAAATTTCTTATCAGGTGCATGTAGGTAATTGATATCAATGTTGTTGTTTTTATTGTGTGCGAGTTGTGTATGGTCATTTTACAAAATACCCTTGTTGGGTATATATGACCAGGATTACCCTTTATCTTATCTCTTACACCCACACACACACACACACACATGCACGCACACACGCATGAACACACACACAAGCATGGGCACACACGTATGCACACACACGCATGCATACACAAATCTTTATTCAGCATGCATGATTATTGTATACCGTGATGTCATCACACTGCACTGCGGTCCCAGCGTGCGGCACCCACGTGGCGACACAGCCCCACGTTCCTCTAAGAATGCGGAAATACCGTGATGTCATCACTGTACTGAGGTCCCCGGCCTGCGCGCGTTCCTCTAAGAACGCGGAAATACCGTGATGTCATCACTGCACTGCAGTCCAAGCGCAGAGACACAGCCAGGCCCGCGCGCGTTCCTGTAAGAACACGGAAATACCGTGATGTCATCACATTGCACTGTGGTCCAAGCGCGGTGACACAGCCAGGCCCGCGCGCGTTCCTGTAAGAACGCGGAAATACCGTGATGTCATCACACTGCACTGCGGCACCCACGAGTGGCGACACAGCCCGGCACGCACGCAGCCAGTATGACTGTCACTACTAGATCTTCCTTAGTAATTCCGTTCCTGTAAGAACGCAGAAATACCATGATGTCATCACACTGCACTGCGGCACCCACGAGTGGCGACACAGCCCGGCACGCACGCAGCCAGTATGACTGTCACTACTAGATCTTCCTTAGTAATTCCGTTCCTGTAAGAACTCGGAAATACCATGATGTCATCACACTGCACTGCGGCACCCACGTGGCAACACAGCCCGGCACACACGCAGCCAGTATGACTGTCCCTACTAGATCTTCCTTAGTAATGCCGTTCCTGTAAGAACACGGAAATACCGTGATGTCATCACACTGCACTGTGGTCCCAGCGCGGGACGTTCCTGTAAGAACGCGGAAATACCGTGATGTCATCACACTGCACTGCGGTCCCAGCACTGCGGCACCCACGTGACGACACAGCCCGGCACGCACGCAGCCAGTATGACTGTCACTACTAGATCTTCCTTAGTAATGCCGTTCCTGTAAGAACGCGGAAATACCGTGATGTCATCACTGCGCTGCGGTTCCGCCATGAGATGGCCTTAGTCGCCTGCTCCACGTTAAACCCAAATAACTAACTAACTAACTGCGCGGAAATACCGTGATGTCATCACTGAGCTGTGGTCCAAACTCTATGTTATGCCTATCATTTCTTAGTTATCCACGGCACGTGGCCACTGGTTTTAAGGTAGCTCAATGTTAGTGTAAGCAAATCACATTAGGCTGCGCTAACTTCGCTGTCAATATTGGATAGGTTGTACGGTACCACCAAGAAACTGTAAAACATCACTCACAGTCGTGTTTAAACCTAGAACGCAATAGAATACTGAAGCTGGTCGTACTTGGCACAAGTTTTTCTTGAGACTCGGCTCACCGCAGGTTAACTTTTTTGTTGTTTCAACATAGCGCACCATAGTAATATTCTGCAAGATTTAACACTGATTATGAAGTCCGGAATTTGTGGTATATCCAATGACGAACACAAATAAACACGTCCTCCTCGGTCCAATCCATTTTGCAAAATGACCGGTTGCGTGGCGTAACAAGTTCAGACACACGAGCCACGTAGCATTGCTATTAATAACACTAACGTCACATAGAACATGTTTGGGCATGTCTAGTAAGGATCGTCTCATGCCTATTTTTTCCTGGTCTTATTACGACTATCGGGAATTTTCATATCTAGTAATAGTAGGTGGCTAGGCAAACCATTTCCTGGTAACAACTGATAGCTGTTTTTAGTAAAGGTAAGGTTATAAACTTTGACCACTAAGGCATTGTGGTTTAAGAAGTCAATGACAGCATTAATTATTTAGGGGGGGGGGGGGGGGATCTGCCTTAATAATCACGGGTTGACAGCTGATCAAAAATCGTTGCTTGAATGATTCTTGGAATGGAACTAGTACGGCTAGGCGATTAAGGCATTGGGTGTATTTGTTGAAGGTCGATGGTCTAAATGGCTAGTTAATTAGAATAAATGTATTGAATATTAAATAGGTGTCTATCAGATGTCCACTTTACTATCTCTCAGCTGGCACTGAATGGGTAATGACCCTTTATATTTAAAAAAATGGTCCTCTGTGGCATATGGGTGCATGCTGAGAAACAAAAGATATAATTTTTGACAGGGCACTCATTTTTAAATGCCTTCTATTTATAGAAGGGACTTTTTAGGATAGGTCGCGGAGGGGCGAATTTAATAGCATGTCCATGATGTCAAAGGTGGGCAGGTCTAAACCTCTGACAACTGAAGTAACAAGATAAAATTTACATCATGTCTGCTTACACTAACCTCGCTGCTGAATGTACAATGTACATTAGGCGCAAAGTGCCGCATGTGTGTGTGTGTGTGTGTGTGCGCGTATGAATGTAAACAAGAAAATCTTTGATATTGCTGTACGCACAAGCTTGAAACTTGGCAAAATACCTAATTCAAGGGGTGGCTAAGAGAGCCTGTGAGCGTACTGTAGTTGGGTGTCTGATCGAGGACATAAAAAGACTGTTTATAGAAAGTTGGTTGACCCAGATTAGAGTCCATAATTTTTGTCATTTTACTTGAAATTTTGTTTATAGATAGTGTGATGAAGCTCTATGCCCATGCTTAAAGTTTACACAGGGATTCTGCATTGTGCTGTCTTGTCAGCGGCTTGTCGGGTGACAAATATTCCGTGTATTCACCAGGTCCCATGCGATCGCTAGGTTGGCGATTAGCACAGAGTTTTAGTCGCACAGCTCAGCCTAACAGAGCTCAAGGGTAGTTAGTAGGGGCTATTCTGTCAGTGAGGACGGACGTTTGTCGGATACACTAGCCATATTTTAAGACTCTGAAACCTAGATTTCAGGTACGTTTTATATATATATATATATTATCAACAGCTAGCGAGCTAAAGGTAGCATGAGTTAGAAAGACTTAGTTTGGTTGTGTAGCGTTGATTTGGTTCGGTTATGTCGGATTAGAACTTGTTGAGATAACCGGGGATTTTTTTGAATAGTTATTTACCGGGATAGATAACTAAGAAATGTGATGTGTGTATGCCTAGGTTGTTTACACAGGTAGTACGTGGGTGTATTAAGTATGATCTTTTTCAATGTACGAACCAGTGTGTAATGTTATAGTCTTTTATCAGTGTAGTGACTGAGTTATGGTGTGTTGTGAATTTAGTCTGTTTTATGAAGAACGAGTGTGTGAATGAACATGTAGATTAATTTGTATCAGCCAGGTTACGTAATGTACTTCATATCATCCAATATGTGTGTGTGTTGAGAAAGTGTTATGATATTAGAACTTTATTGTACAGAGTTCTTGTGCGGAGTGAGTTTGGAGAAAGACTTTGGGTGAGTTTATTAGCCAGCTTTGTACCATTTCAACTTCTTCACTAAAAAATAATTCTTTTCGAAAAAAAATTAAAACAGTAAAAAACCTTGACTGGAGACAGTCCGAAACAAAGCAACTCCATCACCACGCAGACACTGACGCAATACTCTAAATATGACATAATTCTCTCTCTCTCTCACATATGTGCACACCTCCAAGAGGCATAGAACCTCATGCGCCCAGGGGGCGCATGTGCATCTATGCTTCTTGAGCATGTTTGGAGTGCACGCTCGCACGCACACACATACACACATATTGATGCGCTTTCAGATGAGCGTGCAGGTGTACTTAGTATATCATGTAGCTAGGTTAAGTCAACCTGATTTCACACAAGTTATAGCAAGACTGAAACTGTAGTGTGAAATTCTAGTTTTGTCACCATTTTCTCAAGTCTTGAAGCGAAAGCGAAACTCATATCATGTTAAATATGAAATTACATACAAACCAAAATATGTCATGACAAATGACGTTTGACAAACCAACGACGCGTATGCATTGCGAGTTCCCTATGACGCATTGGCACATCTGCGAGGCTTTTAAAAAAGAGATATTTCAACATCAGAATCAGGTCAAAGACAAAAGGTAAAGACCCTTGACAACAAAGACAGCTCGTATATAGAAGGGACTTTGTGGGTTATGGTTCATCCCATCCTGTTATTCAACAAGTGCACCATATGGCCCTGCACAACATACTTTGTATGACTAATGAAATTCATGTAAAACCGTGACTATTTTTATGACCAGTCATAGTTAAGGTCAAAAGTTTACTGTTTTTGTGGAGGAGTTGTTTGTTTAGTATCAGTCGATCTCAGAGACAAAGATCAGGTCTGCTATGAATTATTTGAAATTTTCTTGATGTTTATATTAATGCACGTGTGCATGCAGCCACTGGTGTTGTTAGAGTAACAGTGGCTGTGCGCACAAGGGGATTAATGCACATAATCCAACATATCGGTATATACTCTGGTACATGTAAAATTAATTACGGTTCCCATGTGGCTTGATGTATGACCCGTGCCTGTTTTTGTTTTGCATTGTTATCAAAATGTTATACAGCTGCATGGTCCATGGGTGGGGACTTTTCCGGCTACAGCTGGATTTCCACATTCCAAAAAAAAAAAATTTTTTTTTTTTTTCACTTAAAATGTGCCCCAAGACCCTCGCTTCAGGATTCAACGTTCTTTTTGGTCCCACCCAGGATGGTTATACATGTACATGTAAATGTCATGTGCGTACAGAATGCACAATGACATAATTTTGTAGGATAATTTTTTTGTGTTGGTGGGTGGGGGGGGGGGGGGGGGGGGGAGGGGGAGGGCTGGGGTGCAGACCAGTTTGCATTTATTGGGCAGTTTTGTCAGATGAAAAAAAGTATTTCTTTTAATTATTCCATATAACTCGTCACATAATTTCATTATTTATCTCGTCACATAAGTGCTTTTTGGCTGTGTTTGTATTTGATATTTATATGTACAGTTGTACAGTATTTACATGTACACATAGTATTTATCATGTCAAGCAAAGTTCCAGTTAATGAACACAACTTACAAGTGAAAGAGAGAAAGCTATGCAGGCAGAATCTTACTTCACATTTTAAGTAATTTAGAAAGGTTATTTCCTTACCATTTGCAGGAGTACTACCCAGAGACCTGCTCAGGGAGCACACCACAAGTACACTCCTATTCAGATGAGATGCTAAACAGCTCTTTTAGCTCTTTTCATCCTGATACGCCCATTGCTTGAAATAAATTTGATTATGATAGTTCAAGGGTGGTGCCAGAGTAGCTTGGCGCCTGAGGCGCCAAGCTACTCAGGCACTACCCTTGAACTAAAATGCTTGATCTATCTCCTAATCTGTAATGTAGCCTTGCTAGGACAATAAGGACATTTTTGAAAAATCAGTCTCATGATGTAATGGGTTAAGTGTACTTGTGATGTTCTCCTTGAGTGAGTCTGGAGAGTACTCCCGTAAATGGTGCCGGCTTGAAATAGGGGTGTAAATATGAATAAACATGCAAGGCAGATTGAATGAAACATATATAATCAGGTATGTACAATTTTGGAAAATTGTTTTCAGAATGAAGTATGTATACTCCAGATTTATATTACTTTTTTCTTGATCATGGATAGTTTGTCTCCATTCTGTGGAAGGTATCAGGCATTTCAGCTTTTCTTTTGCACATGCCATTCTTACTTGTCAAAACAATCATGAAGGTGAGTTTAACCCTTTTAGCACAGGGACCCTGCAGCAGGAGATGGAGTGATCATAATTCAAGGGTAGTGCCAGATGAGCTTGGTGCCTGAAGGCGCCAAGCTCTTCTGGCACTACCCTTGAATTATTATGATCAATCCATCTCCTACAACTGGCTCATTGTCATTAGGCAACAACTCCAAAATTTGAAAAATGGGACCTTGGGGCTAAACGGGTTATCCCTTCCTGCAGGAATCACCTAAACCAAAATCACTACCAACACCCAAAGGGTTCATTTGAATAAACATCCTGGCAGATACGACTGCCATGGTCATCGGGTCGAAATCCACCATTGGGATTTATCCTCAGAAGACTGCTTACAGGTTCAGAGACAGATTGGCCATGATAGTTCAAGGGTAGAGCCCAAATATCCTGGCATCTGTAGGCCCCACACTATCCTGGCACAACCCTTGAACTGTTTTTGTCAGCTTAGTCCATTTCATTGTAAAAGCGTCAGGGTGTGAACACGTAAATTTTCTGTTATGAATTCATTATTGATCATTCTATGGCATGTGATGTTTGATGAAAGGTGAAATATTGTTACCTGGCTTGAATGTTCATGTTCCATGATTTAACCCACTACATCCTCGGGGTGAATTTTGTTAATTTGATTATTGTCCAAATGAAGGCTACATTACATATTAGGAGATATATCAACCGTTTTAGTTCAAGGGTGGTGCCATAATACCAGTAGCTTGGTGCAAAGAAGTACCCAACGGAGAAAGAAACACGCTTAGAAAAAACGGTACAACACAATTTATTAATATTTCGGGTAAATACCCTTTGTCAAAATAGACAAACAAACAGAGACATTATTTGCTACTTATCTTCAGATGCAGAAGGAATGACCTTCAGTTGCCACATTCCTTCTGCATCTGAAGATAAGTAGCAAATAATGTCTCTGTTTGTTTGTCTATTTTGACAAAGGGTATTTACCCGAAATATTAATAAATTGTGTTGTACCGTTTTTTCTAAGCGTGTTTCTTTCTCCGTTGGGTACTTCTTTGCATTTCACACGCTTGGCAGTCACCTTTTTGGTCTGGATTGTTCAGTAGCTTGGTGCCTCAGGCGCCAAAGCTATTATGGCACCACCCTTGAAGTCAAGTTTAGTGTCTCAGGATAAAAAGGGTTAATTACACCTTGAATTTGTTGTGACACTATGAACCTTCTAATTGTGGTCCCATAATTTTTTTTTTTTTAATATAATTTTTGTTGTTGTTGTAGATATCCTCCGAGGTCTATATCACAGTTCTGGAGACAGATCAGCTATGATATTTCAAGGTTGGTGTCAAAATAGCTTGGCGCCTAGAGGCACCAAGCTATTCTGACACCAACCTTGAAATATCATGGTCAACCCACATCCTGTCGTAGTCTTTCAGGGCGTTATGGGTTAAACGATAAAGTGAAAAATGAACACTATATTTACCTAGGACACAATTCTCAAATTTCAGTATGACAAAGCGAGCTGAATTTATTTCAGGTATATTTATTATCTCAAAACATCGATGACATAGAACATGAAAATACAGATATATTTTACGCAGATTTCACAAAAGCTATAATATCAGTCTTCGAAAAATTGGGCAATAAATACTAATAAAAAAAAAGAACATTTAAGATGATTAAATCTGAAGACAAATGAATTACTATCAAACAATTAAAGCCAAAAATACACTGTAATAAGACTGTAGCTGAAATTAAAAGGAATTATTTCTGAAATTCATGAATCGAAATGACCCACACAAAAAGCGAAAGAATTTTAATGGTTACAAACTCCACCCTAACTAGTGCTCTGCTGCTGTGTTGAGTGCCTGCAGATCTGTACGTTAGCTGGAGCTGCTGCTGCCATCTGGTAAGGAGAGGGAAGTAGTAGTGCAGATGCAAATGCCACTTCCTCCGTTCCGCACGGCGTCTTGTTGACGAAGACGCTGACACTCCCCCAGTCATTACAAATCTGTGGTGCCACTGTCCCCTTCTCCCCCCATGTAAAAAATCTGGGTGTCACACTTGATAGTAGCCTGTCCATGCGCCTTCATGTGAACAACGTTTGCAGATCCGCCTATACTGAACTGCGACGTATTGCTTCAGTCCGCCACTATCTGACACCTGAAGCAACTAAAGTACTTGTCTGCGCTTTTGTTTTGTCTAAATTAGACTATTGCAATGCTCTTTTGGCTGGCTGTTCCCAGTGTCTGATTGGCAAACTCCAGAAAATTCAAAACTCAGCTGCCAGGTTGATTCTTAGAGTCCCTAGATCAGATCATATCACACCCCATCTGTCTGCCCTACACTGGTTACCTGTTACAGCTAGGATTCAGTACAAAATTTCATGCATGACTCACAGTTGTATTACCTGTTCCTGCCCACACTACCTTGCCTCTCTTCTCCAGCTGTATACGCCCTTGAGACAGAATTTGCGCTCTGCTGCCGACTTTCGAGTTTTACGTATCCCTCTTGTCAAAACAAAGTCGTTTGGTGAGAGGTCATTCAGATACCAGAGCCCAGTTGTTTGGAATGATCTCCCACGCGAACTGAGATACGTGGATTCGAGAGAGGCATTCAAGCGTGCCCTAAAGACCCATATGTTTTCTGTCAGCTACAAATGACTTTGTCACACACCTGTCATGTTAAAGTCATCTCTATCTATTTATAGAAGTAGTGTGTGTGTGGGTGTGTGTGTGAATGCCAGTATGAGCGTCCATGAGCGTAGCACTTTTGAATGGTGACTTTATAGCTTGTTTACAGAGTGCGTTGTATTTTGTTTTTGTACTTTTTGTAAATTCCATTTTTGTAATTAGTTATTTTTTGTACATTAGTTTTCAGTTGTTAAGCGCCTAGAGCTCTAATCTGAGGTTAGGCGCTATACAAGTACTCATTATTATTATTAGTATTATTGTGCGGACCCGCCTGTGTAGATGCTGTGAGGGTAGCGCTAGTGCATGATCTCCAGCGAGATGGCTTTGTACAGTGCCGCGACCTTTGGCAAAGTCCTGGAACATCGTTTATGTTGTCTAGAAGGCTCTTCCGAGATGTCCAGATATCTGAAGGGAGCTCTTCACACATCTTTGGGCTTGGTTCCAGGACGTCAGTTTTAGCCCTTTGCAGGACCTTCAGTTGGCGGTTCAGACTTGGGCGTTTGTGACACATGCGTGTCTGCGTCTGTATGGGTATTACTGTCAGGGTAAATTATGAATGTTGAAAACTTGGTCAAAGGGCATGTTTCTGTTCTTGAAAATATGACGAAGAAAAGAAATGTCACATCACAAGGATCATCGGAAACTGTTTCCAATGATTTCAGTGGCATCTCTTTTCTTTTGCTCCTCAGTTCTTATGCTTTATGGCTGTATTTATTGTTGTTGAGATAACACAAAGTTAGTTTTGGTCCAAGAGATAGCCCGGTCCACCATGCACACACTCCCCCCCCCCCACCCCCCACCCCCCCAGTACTCTATAAGATGGTCTTAAAAGTGTACCTTAGTATGTCCTGCGATGTTTAAGCCATGTTTCCCTAAAATCCTATATAACACACCAGAGAGATATAGCGGATGGCGCAAGGGTACCCCCGTTCATGCTCTTCGCGGATGCTAAAATGAGCTTGAGAAACATTTTCCTTTAAATAAATCAGAATTCATTCCAGAAGCCCAAATCAGGCAATATAATGTTAAGGCACACCTTCTGCGTCCTCTACGAAAAACAGAATGAAAAAAATGTTGAATCTCTGGCTCACAGTGCACCCAGTAAACGGCAAATTCCGCGAAATCACAAAAAAAAGACAAAAATAATGTGTCAGATGCCTTCAGACATTTTCTATAGGACTGGCACTCCATTTTCAGGCTTACATCATTAAAACAGGATATCACAATTATTATGAACTTGACTAGGTTATGCTGTGATCACAGTGAGTGCCACAGTGGTTGATTTTGTATCCCTACCCCTAAGTTGTAAAAATACACAAATTAATTAGAAAAAAATTACTAAAGTCGTTCCATTTCATTTTGACATCTCTTTACCTATTACGTTTCAATAATGTGAGCATAAACTGCAATATAATGAGGAAAATCGGCATCCTTTACGATACGTTCGCGGTGAATGATAGTTTTTCCCCTTTAAAATTGCCGAATTGGGAAACGTACCTTGTTTTCGATGCCCTCAGAAATTTTGTATACAGCTGATAGGTCTTAGGTTTTAATGGTTAGGATAGAGTATCACAGTTACTTCCAACCTGATTTTATGATGCTGTGATGCATTTAGGGGCCACAGTGGCTGAATCTGCTGCCCTACCCCATTTTACCAGTACGCAAAGGAACGTAAAATGATCATAAAAATTGCTTACCTCATACTCCCCTGTTTAAATATTTTTCAGCCAGTTTTCTTAACAAAGTATGCATATTGAGCATACAAATTTGTGATCATTTCATTAATTTCAATGTGACCCATCAATTTAATTGTAATTCTTTTTAGTTAAGGCATAAAAAGTGGGAAACGTCTGTAAACAGGGGCTGCCGCTGAAGCTTCAACCGTCTGGAGTGGGAGGCACGAAGTACTGATGGCTGAAAGACTTCGGCCTCTTCAACAGAACAGCGAGACTGAAGTAAATGGCACACTCAGCAATCTTGTCAAACTCAGGGAGGTGTTGTGTCTCTGACGCTGTTCTTGGTCTACATTAATGACATCAGTACAGCAGTACCAAGGTTCGTCTCGAACATCCTCCATGCGGATGACTTTGCAGTGTGGAGCGAAGCAGACCATATAGCATCCTGCAGAATCCAGGATACTGCCAACAGAGTCAGCAGCTGGACTGAAAGATGGCCACTCAAACTGAGCTAGACCGTCTCTTTTAATCAGATGGAAGAGGTCACCTTGAAAACTGGAGACCTTCCAGTACCAAAGAAAAACAGGCCAACTTTACCGGCAACAAATAAATTACTGGATTCACGTGGAGGACTCACATCGAAGCCATTGAAGCTAGAGCTGCGAAAAAATAAATGTCTCTGATGAAGAAACTGGTGGGGACCACATTAGCGCAAATTACAGCATCCTGGTGCAAGCAAACACCAGCTCGGCCAGACCAGTAGTGCGATACCAAGATACTTCGACAACATGAAACACTGCCTCCAAAAACAACAAAGCCACGCTTGACAAGATGCAGAACATGGGTCATTGTCATGATGCAGTGGCATTCTTAGAGCCATCTGAGGCACCCCAATTTAGGAACTGGAGGACATTGGAGCCACTGGAACGCAGAACAGCACACACGATCAAGAGACTTACTGAACACCGACAGCACTGGAGACTACAGGAGCAGACCAAGAACCGTCACAAACGCCCAAGTCTGAACCGCCAACTGAAGGTCCTGCAAAGGGCTAAAACTGACGTCCTGGAACCAAGCCCAAAGATGTGTGAAGAGCTCCCTTCAGATATCTGGACATCTCGGAAGAGCCTTCTAGACAACATAAACGATGTTCCAGGACTCTTTGCCAAAGGTCGCGGCACTGTACAAAGCCATCTCGCTGGAGATTATGCACTAGCGCTACCCTCACAACATCTACACAGGCGGGTCCGCACAAGACGCCGTGCGGAACGGAGGAAGTGGCATTTGCATCTGCACTACTACTTCCCTCTCCTTACCAGATGGCAGCAGCAGCTCCAGCTAACGTACAGATCTGCAGGCACTCAACACAGCAGCAGAGCACTAGTTAGGGTGGAGTTTGTAACCATTAAAATTCTTTCGCTTTTTGTGTGGGTCATTTCGATTCATGAATTTCAGAAATAATTCCTTTTAATTTCAGCTACAGTCTTATTACAGTGTATTTTTGGCTTTAATTGTTTCATAGCAATTCATTTGTCTTCAGATTTAATCATCTTAAATGTTCTTTTTTTTTATTAGTATTTATTGCCCAATTTTTCGAAGACTGATATTATAGCTTTTGTGAAATCTGCGTAAAATATATCTGTATTTTCATGTTCTATGTCATCGATGTTTTGAGATAATAAATATACCTGAAATAAATTCAGCTCGCTTTGTCATACTGAAATTTGAGAATTGTGTCCTAGGTAAATATAGTGTTCATTTTTCGCTTTATCGTTTAACCCATAACGCCCTGAAAGACTACGACAGGATGTGGGTCGACCATGATATTTCAAGGTTGGTGTCAGAATAGCTTGGTGCCTCTAGGCGCCAAGCTATTTTGACACCAACCTTGAAATATCATAGCCGATCTGTCTCCAGAACTGTGATATAGACCTCGGAGGATATCTACAATAACAACAAAAATTATATTTTAAAAAAAATCGTCCTCAGGGACTAAGGAGTTAAATATATAATAATTGGCAGATGATCACTTGCCAGGCAGTGAACCATGTGCAGCTTAGTGAGAGATCAGGGCGGACTAGCGAGATGCTACCCCTTTGTACTCGGTGTTCGTATGCCTCGATAGCAGGGCGCCTCATGCACGTCAGTTCAGTTCCATCAAGATGGGATCTCTGTACTCGGAACGCGCGCCACCCCACCAGCCAGTATGCCCAGAGTTTCTTCGACATCGTGCCAATACTGGTCTGCTTCACTTTGCTATGGATCTCTCACGTCCTTTCAAGCCTGTCCAATGTCCGCTGCCTTTCTCCACACCTGCTACGGGGGGCCACCTATCGTGTGGAGCCCTTGGCCGTGTTCTTTGAAATGTTTTTTTTTTCTTCAGGTTTCCCACCACGTCTGGTCTGCCTATCTTTAGCCCAGTAGCAAAACGTCTTCGGGCCCACGACGGCCGCAGTGGGGCCGCACACAGCTGTGCGCGGACCCACTGCGGCCGTCGTGGGCCCGAGGACCTTCGCTTACTGGGTAGGTCATTGGTTGGTTAGTTCGGGGTTAAACGTCCACGGCAACCCCAGTTATAATGGACGGCCCTGTCAGGCGGGTTATGGGGGACAGGCAAATCTATGGAGTATGACCTGAACACTGATCTATTAAGGCGCACTGCAACTGTGCCACTTTGATTTAGCAGGACCTTTCAACAGACATGTTATGAAACAAGTCTGTCTTTTTTCCCCGGCTTGCGAGTCCAGCTAACGGGACTGGGACTCGAACTCGAGACCCGGTGATTCCCTTCGCTCTCTTGCTCCCACGCTTAACCACCTTTCGGACTAAAGGGTAGCTCATTACATCCTCCACACTTTTTATTCAGTTACACGACTGGAGGGAGGCACATACCCAGTAAGCAATGGTCATCGGGCCGCAGTGAGCCCGCGCACAGCCGATTTCGGCTCGACAGTCTTTGATTACTGGGTTGTTACAGTACCTTCCTTATCCATTAATTCCTGTATCAAAATCGGATAAGATAGTAAATACTGTAGTGCCCCTTGACAGTGAGGACAAAGCAGTATACATGCCTGCCTACTCAAACGACATTAAGTCCATTTTTGTGCAAAGCGAGATTTGCCGTTGTAGCACAACAACAATCTCGCTTTTCATATAAATGAACTTGCTGTCTTTGCCTTCATAGGGGAGATGCATTCGCTCGATCACCACGATAACTTTGGCAAGTCGTACGCGCACAATTAACCCTATTAGCACCAAGGTCCCATTTCTCAAATTGTGGAGGTTGCCTAACGACTATGTACCGTAGAGACTCGAGGCTAAATGGGTTAGCTCGGAATAAAGAACTCCAACAAGGGATATCCGAATAAGGCAGAGGAAGAGGGGAGGAAGAAAAAGACACGGATTTTTATGAACCCCCTGTGGGGTGCATGGGCACCTGATTATAAATGCCCGTTGCACATGAAACTGGCTGGCTGCGTTCACAGCAGGCCTATCTCAGCTTCTTGCTGTTTTGCCTAATCAGTTAGTCCTCAATGAACAAAGTGCATCCTAGAAATTAGGGAGGCAGGATGCCAGTTGTCAGCGGTGATAGATAACACTTGCCCCCTCTTGCCGCCTCTCTCTAGAGCAAATGTAAACTGATACTTCATGCGTGGTCCATATCTTCGCGGTGCAGCACAATTTAAAACCCCTTCCGTCTGTAAGAGGCTTACATCCTCATCAGCCCCCAAGGCTGCATTAAAATTTGAGTCTCTTGTTGGGCCATTGATGTTGATTATGATCCTACGTATGAGGATGCCGCTGCGGACTGGTTCTGTGACTATGTAGTCCTTTTTTTTTTTACGTGACTTTCTCTCATGAAAACACGTCTGTTCACGAATTCTTGTGTGTTCATGAATTCACACAGAGTATGCCGAACAGTTTCTTTGTACATAATTATGCGCGTCGTGGGAATTAATTAAGTTTTTCCTTCATTTCGACGAGCTTTGGATTGTTTGACACACGGCAAGGCCGAAAAAATGTAGGTAAGGGCCGGTTCGGGTGGTCCGATTTTTATAAACATCATATTTATTTGTGTAAATAAGAATTGTTATTTTATTCAAAGTATGATTATCATGTTACTGTGTATGCATTTGTAGATAAATGTTGCAACAGATTTAGCTGGAACAAAAGATCCCGGCCATGTCAGTTTCTACATTAGGACATTAACTCAATCAGCACTGGCTGTTTTTTCGTTAGCAATGCTCTGTATACTGGCTGTTTCGATGGGTTAGAAAAAAAATCATAAAAAAAAAACTTTCTGACAAACGTAAATACAATTTTCAGGTTAGTTGGTTAGTAAATGGGTCCATGCATATACAAAATTTTGAATTACTAAACCCAAAATGTATATTCTGGAGCATAGTAAAAATACCACTTATTTTCCACACTGCACTTCCAAATGTAATCGGTTATCAGTTCACTTGTGACCCACCGAACAGTTCAATCAGATGCATTCTTCTCACTCTCTGCTGTTTCAAAATCACTATCACTGTCTTCATCAGCCTCTTCTGCATCAGAATCCTCAATCTGGATGATTTCTATCACTTCTCTGACAGTAAATTGACGATTACTTTGTGCTCTTGTGGTGAGTGAAGCACACAGAAACGCCATGTTGTTTCGCAAATGTAAGCAAAGCTAGTATGTTCGAAAACCACGCTCTACTACAGTAACTGTGA
>BTPG01000336.1:0-23401 GCA_036245525.1 Semisulcospira habei | reverse complement strand
GTCGTAGAACTCTTGTTTCTCTTCCTCGTCACTGTCATTGGTGGGCGCATAACACTGGATGACGTTCAGCTTGAGCTTTTTCTTGGTTCTAAAGGCTGCTGTGATAATTCTTGGCCCAAGAGGTTCCCAGCCCATCAGCGCTCTCTGTGCCACTGGTGACAGCATGAGTGCTACTCCTTCTGTATGGGGGGCATTCTCCTCTTCATGACCTGAATACAGAATCATCTCCCCACTTAACAGCCTTTTCTGGCCAGACTGCGTCCATCTGGCTTCACTGATGCCTAGCAGGGAAAGGTTGTACTTTTGCATTTCCGCTGCTATCTGGGCGGCCTTGCCGCTCTGGTACATGGTCTTGACGTTCCATGTGCCCATGGTTGTATCCCTGGATAGAGAGAGGCGGCTCGGTCCTGTGGCTTCCGAAGACTTCCGGCTTTCACCACACGACGTCATAAGTCTTCTAGTAGAAGAACCTTCCTCCTCCAGGAAAGGAATTACTGTTAATCTTTTCGTCGGCGTTTTTGTAGCTATTTCCTTTTTTGCAGGGTGGGGAAGCTACCCCCACGCCCAACCCCCTTACTAGGAGGACCAGGGGTTTTCTGTCAGGGTCACCTTCCCTTAGACCATGTTGGTTCACGGCACCTTATTTCATTCGGTGCACCCCTCTCACGAGGGACCCCCTATCCACCACCCAGGGGACGCGCCTCAACGCCGTATGGTCCCAGCGCGAGGAATGTGTAATCTTAGGATTGTAGAATTTTTCTGAATCTCTTTTGTATGGACTCACCGGTTCAACAAACAACATAAGAATACCTTTCAGTGACCTGGCAGGTGTGTTTAAGTTTAAGTTCCACATTGGGTCACTCTTGTCTTTGGGAATTAAACTATGTCTAATCACCCTGTCATAATAAATTGGAAGTCTTGACTGGTACTGATTTTGTATGAGTCTGGCTAGTTCAATATGTGTGACAATTTCATATTCCAAGGAAATGTTAGAGATCTTGTATGTTGCATCTGTGGCAGATGATTTTATAACTTTGGAGTAGTCATTGAAAGTTAGTTCAAAGCTCAGACGGTCATTCAGTGCCCCTTGATAATAAGGCAAATGAGCTGTTAGGATTTCAAACTCAAGTGGAATGTAAAATCTGGTTCCATATGTTTCTGCTAATATAACATCCTTTGGTACCCCAGTAGTTGTTTTGTCTCCAGCATTGATTCGAAGTTTACCAACATTATCAGACTGTATACCTTGGTAAACACGGTCTTCTCGTTCTTCTCTTGTGAGCCAAAGATCTTTGTAACAGTAAAATACATCTGAGTCGTCAAGACTAAACACTTCCTGTCCTTCAAGTTTTACTTTAATAGTCCTAACAATTGCTCTGCCAAGATTGTCAACCAGTGTTCTGTTTACGTCTGCGTCTGATGAAAGTTCAATATTAAATGCAAGGCGTGCAGTGCCAGGAACAATAACGTCACTGGGACCTAGGTTTGGAAACTTGACTGTAAGTGTTTGGTTCTGGTCTATGGTACTTGGATTGTTCGTGATGACTATCGATTGTCTTATGCCCTTAACACCCAGGGGTTCACGTAGTTTTCTGTATGGGTCTAACTTTGATCCGTAAGACTGTGTCATTTTTATTATGCACAATAAAAAATAATAAATTAATAAAACAATGGCAGCGGGAGGATTTAATCATGAAGATTTTGAAATGGATGACATGCATGTCTCAGATACCAGTATCACAGATATGACTGGAATGGTAACTACTTCTCCTTTGTATCACGAACTGTTAAAAGATAAAGTAAACTCATTTTATGACAGTGTTGGAGCGCGCCCAGATGTCTTGGATCCTAACCAGTTTGAATACGAAAAAGGACATTTATTTGTAAATACAGACAGAGGGAAAATATATCTAACACATAAAAACAATTCTTCTAAGTTTAGAGCTTTAAGTACAATTAAAGGTGAAGTCGGTGGTAACTCTGGGTTGGCAAGGTACCTTGGAATTGGAGGGTCTCCCGTTCCCCCAAGACTGGTTAGTGCGCTTCACGACACGCAAACAAAGTTGCCAACAGAGCAAGAGATTGAAATGGCACCAGTAACAAGCCTACCAGAAATAGCAAACACTGTGATACAAGAAACTTCATTTACTGAAGGTCAATTAAATGATGCTATGAAAACAATAGATGACCCACCTTTGTCAATGCGGGAGATTATGGGATTGGATAAATCACTGCAGACAATAAGAGGTGAGATGGTCAATAATCTTGCCAAACTGGGAGAGCTTGATAAACACATAGAACGTGAAAAAGAGAAACTGGCTACAGCAGACAATGGGAATCTTGACACAGAAATGAAAGAAAGAATACAACACAGATTAAATGATTTGCAGATAGAAAGATCAGGACGGTTAGAAACAATTAGTATTGGAAGACAAAAACTAAAATCACAGGTCAACAGAATTAGAGAAACTATTCAGAAAATACTTCACGAAGACACTACTCTGGCTGAGAGACTTAAAACACTTTTCAGAGAACAGGGTATTACAATTGCTAGTTTAATTACAGCTCTTGGGTTTATTATCAGCACTGTAGTGCTGGCTGTCTCCGGTGCTGGGGTTGGTGGGGGTGCACCGCCACCCCCGGGCCCACCGGCTCCCACAGATCCAAAAGATTTACAGTCGTGGGTAAAGAAACAGTTGTCTCACATATCAGACTTGCTTAAGAAATTGGCTCTGAAAGCAGTAGACACGTTGCCTGACATTTTAGGCTCTGTTGTCAGCTGGTTGATTAATACTACAGCAAAGGTAGTTGGGTTTATGGCAGAACATGTGTGGGTATTTTTGGTAACAGTAGGAGGGTTAATGGCGGGTTATTTAATGAAACAGATAAAGAAGTAATACTCCTAGCCCTGTTAATCCTATTACTAATGCAGTTCGTTCTGACTCATGTGTGTCAGGGGTTGTTACTGACTGTATGGGTACCAGTGGTGGGGCAGGGGAAGTAACCTCCTGTAATGATTTTAATGACAGTACATGCGCAGTTGTTGCTCCTAAGTTTACACTTTTATTGAGTCCTAATTTCTGACCAACACCTGCAACAATGATTTCATTATTATAATTTGTTATTGTCCCCATTTGGAGTTGAAGATCAGATGGTAACATGTATAACCCAGTGCCAACTACAAAGTCAACTTTCGATCTGGCATATCTGAGTACGTTTTGGTAGCGCTGTATGCTAGATGGGAGATCAACTGATGAATTTATTGAATCTTCAAGATTAGCGAGAAACTGTTTTTGAGATTCAAATATTCCACTTCCATTCAAAATATTCGATTTTGTTAGTGATTGTGCACCTAGTATACACCAGACATATGTTCTGATAGACTCATTTACGCGCTCGACTCCCGCTTGAGTAAACCCGTCAGATTTATCTAAAATAAATGTGGTCCAGGCGTTTGACTGCTTCTGCTCTATTGATCCTATCCAGACTTGTGATTTTGATGAGAATGAAGTGTAACCAGGGTAATAATCTTGAGGGTATTGTCTGTGACTCAAAGCGTAATACAATGTACCAATGCCGTGGTGATCATCAAGTTTTTGTGTGAAGTCATACTTAGTGCCAGGGTTAATGTTAAACTCATTACAGATGCGTTCAAATGCTTTCATATCCATGGGGTTGTTATACCTGTTGAAACTGGATTCAGTTGGTAATGGTGTATGCAGTTCTGACAGTATACGTCTAAGCTGGTAATAAACATGGAAACAATACACAGACTTAATTAGTTTGTTTGAGTGATTCAAGTGGTCTGTAAATGAAACACCACAGCCTGTAGTTGAGCATAGTATGGCAAAATTGAGTTGGTTTTGAAACATCTGTAGTGGACTTGAAGACCACTTTCTTGCAGTTGAGTCATCTGTTATTGGAGGGTTTAGGTAATGGTCAAACGGATTTGGTACTTTGACTTGGAATAGATCTTGTATGCTTGCGTCAGACACAGCTATGTCAAGCTGATTTAGTTGAATTATTTTCTGTTCATAAGTAGGTGCGACATTGTATTTGGCATCCACATTAAATTGAAATGCGTTCGTTGTGGTAATGGTTGGTGATTTAAATTCCATCCTTTTTTATATGAGATAATAAAAATGTTTATTACCTTAACAAATCTTGACACAAGCAAACCAGTGTGGTTAACTAATGGGATTGATAATCGAGATGGTTGCAAGGCTGCAGCTATCCATGAAATGTTCTATACAGTAAAATGGTTTAATGTAACAGATAATATATATAATAAAGTAATTTTTGATGGTAAGACTGAAGCTTTACCACCTGGGTATTATGACTTTTGTACTATAGCTGAATGGTTTCAAAGTAATTTTAAAATTAAAGCAACTTTAAATCCAGCTAACCTACTTGTTACATTAGAATCTCCGACACAAGATTGGTTAAGGATCTCAGATAGATTTGCATATTTACTTGGATTTTATATTGACGAAGATTGGTGGAGATCAGATAATTTAGATGAATTTAAGTTTGGTATTATAACAATGAAGACAAAAAGACTTAAAATAACTGGAAAACGTCCTGTCAATTTGTCAGTGCACACAGTATTAAATGTTCATTTGAAAGAACTAAACACATCTGAGAATGTTCACAATGGAAAGCCTTCAACTTTGTTGAGATGTTTACCTACTGGAACTGCTCCGTATTGTGAAAGTGTGGTTGTTAGATTTCCTAATTTGCAGTTTAAGAAATTAGGTTCTAGTTTCTTTGAGTCACTGAGTATATCTGTAACTAATCAGGATGACAAACCAGTTCTTATGCATGATTTTAGTGTTGTGTTGGAAATTAAATAATTTTATTTTTGTTTATAAAAAATGAGTGGTGGTCCAAAGCCGAGAATCATACCAGTTGCGTGTCCAGTAACAGAGTTGAAAGATTTGGCAGACGTCCAGGATTTTGAGAAGGAGGGGGATGTTGGAGAAATATATGGTTTTGAACTTGATTCAAATGGCATGTACAAGAGGAAAGTAATTGTTGACATGAAAGACGGTGAAAAACAGATTCCTAAACTTGGTCAGCTACGTGATGTTACTGTACCTACTCCACCTGTAAATAATTCGCCCTACAACTTAATACATGTGGGAAATAAGTGGGTGGTTTCACCTGTGCCTGTTCCACCACCCACAATTGACTGGGACATAAAGTTGGAATTTATTAGTCCTTATGTATACACTGATGACGAAGGTGCCTTAGTGTTTAGGAAGGTTGTTAATTCTGGGCCGCTTATTGTAAGTCTTGTTCCAAGTTTTGCCCCAGACAACAATAGCAGAGAAAAACTGAAAGTTGAAAATTATGAGAGACGGCGGTATCTTCTTACAACTAGAAAGGGTAGATCAGATACTTCTGTTGTGTTTATGCCAGCAAGCTTAGTCGTGGCTAGAGAAGCGGCAATAGTATTTGAAATTATCATGAAATCAGTAACTACTGCTAAAGAGGCTCAAATTGCACAGGGAATTAAACTTACATGGGACGAAACAGTAACAGAATCATCAAAGGTCTTTATTGCTATTACAAAAAATAATGATGTTATTAATGTTTCGAGCAGTGTTCCAGCTGTCAAGGTGGTGGTCGACAAAACAACTTTTGTTCGTCTAACTTACATAAACCTTGAACATATTGATCTTGTTGCATTTTATTATGCCAGCAAATTGTATACTTTTGAAGAGTTGCAAAATGTAATTGCTGATTAAATAAAAAAAATATTTGTGAATAAAAAAAATGGTAAACTTCTATCCACAACTACCGACGCTTGATCCGACTGAAACAAATGTGATGACTAAAACAACACTTGCGCCTGATCCACATATGCCAATTGCTTCAGATAAAACATTACAGGCAGACGCATTCAGATTAAATAATATTACAGAAGCTTTGAAATATTTGGAGAGTGAGGAGGCTAAGTACTCACGGTGCAAAAGGAGGTATAAGTCAGTATTTAATTCTGTTCAAAACACTTCTATGGCTATTGGTGCAGTTTCAGCTTCATGTTCTGTAGGGGGCATTGTTTTGTTCGCCACAGGAATTGGGAGTTTGGCTGGAATAGCAATTGAGGGTCTAAGCGTTGCTACATGCCTAGCATGCTTTGGTTTGGAGGCCTTGAACAAGAGGTTTCACACGAAATTAGAAAAACATGAAGCATTGAGTACTTTGGCGGGTGCAAAGCTGAGCAGTATGAAACTTATTATCAGTAAGGCATTGAACGATAATTTTATTGATGACGAGGAATTTAAGAGAGTCCAGGATGATTTGAATAACTACAAGAAACAAAAATCTGAAATACAGAATAAGATGCGTAGTCAATCTCCTGTGAATATTGAAGAACTGAAGGCTAGTTTTTTAGCGGAAGGAAAAAAGATAGGTGTTCAGGAAACCACAGAAAAGCTACACAATCTTTTAAACAAATAAAAATCAGATTTGGTAATCGTTTATTAATGTCATACACTTCACAGAGAGATGTCATGCCACTTACACAGTTTAGGCCTGCACCATCTGCACCACCAGAATATTATTGAGAAAAAAAAAGTTTTCCGGTGCCCTTGTGTCTTGGTAAAAAAGACTTAGTATACGTGACTAGAGTCAAGTTGTTATTAAGTACTTGCAAGTAATTAGGATAAGTAATTAATAAGTTCTTAATGTAAGTAGTTAATAAGTTCCTATTGTAACTCATTTAAAGGTAACCTTTAAGTGAGTTGTGACTTATTGTTTTTACTTGGTATTTTCTTATCCAGCTGTTTTTTCAGTGCCTGTATAGTGTAATAACCACCAGTTGATTTTCTAATTCCTCAGAAACCACATGAGTACATTAAGCCCACTTGTACAAATCCCCCTCTTTTGAAAAGTAATATGTCCCCCTGTTGATCTTTGACACAACTTAGCGATTTGAAAGGGTATAGCTATAAAAGTCATTGACGGGTGAGAGCCTTTTCAAAATGCGGCTCGTGTCTGAATTGAAAAGGAATGGAATGCGGCCGCTAATAGCGCGGCGTGAGGCAACACAAAAGGCGATCAACCGTGACACCACCTGGCAGCTCATGCTTACGATAAAATTGTACTGACATGAGTGTCTGTAAGTGTGTGTGTGTGTGTGTGTGTGTTTGTGTGTGTGTGTTTGTGTGTGTGTACGTCTGTTTGATTGTGTGTTTGTTTGTTTGTGTGCGCGTCTGTGTGTTTTGTCTGTGCGTCTGTGTGTGTGTGTTAAATATTACTTGTTAGTTTCTTATCAAACTGTTTATAGTGCACAGTATAACCACCGTCTGATTTTTCGGGAACCAGCCATTGAGTAAATATGAAGTCAATTTCGAAACTCTTCTTGTCACCTCTCAGCAAATAGCCTTTTCAAAGCTGTAGAGCCGGTTTATTCATAGAGTGTTCCCTTACTAAGTCGAATAGCGGCGCCCTACTGTGTCGGCGCGTGGCGACATTAGACACCACAAAGGTAAACAGGTGAGCTGGCTTGAAAAGAAGCTGATTTAAAACGTGTAAGTTTCACATGAGTGGAGTTTATGTCTGTGTTGTCAAAGCGGGTCTTTCTCTCTCTCTGTGTGCGGTAGCTAATGGGGTTTTTATTCCCATTCAATCTTAAAACCAATTTACATTTGTGGGGGGTCATAATTTTTTCGATGTGCATTTTCTTAAGGTCAAAAATAAATTGTGTGAATATCGACTCAGGTGTGGTACATCGATCTAGCAGCTAAAGGATTTGAAAAGGTTTTGAGCAACGTTGTCAAAACATTGCGACGTGATCATATTTTGTAACTGTTGTGCATATTTTATTCTGACGCGTCGTACCTAGAGTCAGCTGGCGACGGGCTGTGTTTACGTACATAGTAACATTGCGACAGTAGACATATGAGCTAATTAAGAGAGATATAAATACTGAGCGGATTGAAGTATTATTATCATAATGACTGAGTTAACCCCTTAAGTATTATTTTTGATTTTCATAAAAATGTGGCTGTTTAAATAATAATGATTTAGGGGTAACTTCCAATGGTATTTACTCTGTGTGGGAGACATGGATATGGAGGACCAAAAAAGATATAATCAAGGGGTTAACTCAGTCATTGTGTTAATGATGCTTTAATCCGCTCAGTATTTATATCTCTAAGGGGGATTAAACGTGATGAGCTTTGTCTTTGGATGGTGGATGGGGTGCTCTGTTTCGGGTCGATGGTTTCTAATCCTTGCTTGGAGGGCCGTTGTTGCCGTGGTGGTTAGTTGTTGTTTGCGGCGTCGTCTTCTAGTGTTTTGTTTATGTCCGTGGCTGACACGGCTGTGTCTCTCTTTGTGTTGAGTTTCGCTGATATAATCAAGTCCTTTATGTTTTTATGTCGCTTATAGGCGATCAGCGGTGGATTGGGGAAGAGTGTTTTACACTCTGGGTCTCTCGTCATGTGGTGTCAGTGTGTTTGAATTTTCCTTTGTAGGTGCTTGATACTGGGGTAGTATGGGGTGACCATGACCAGAGGTGTTTTTCCTGCTTTCTTCGGTCTTTCCGCTAGGAGTTGTTTTCTGTCTTTCGCGAGTACTGTGTCCGTTTCTTGCGTGAGTTCCGTCTGTTTGTATCCCCGGTCCGTCATTTTGTCGTGGAACAGATGGATCTGTTCGTGTAGGTCTGTTCTGTTGCTGTTAGTCCTCATATATCTTGTTGTTTCCCCCCGAATCAGAGCTTTGAAGACGTGTTGAGGGTGAGCTGAATCCCTTTGTAGGTATTGATAAGTTTCTGTCGGTTTTCTGTATGTTTTGATGTCCAGTATTCCTTCACGCTCAAAGCGCTCTCCCTTGTAAACTTGAGTGTCCAGGAAGGTAGCTGTATGGTCTTCGATTGTGTATGTGAATTTCAGGAGTGGGTGATAGGAGTTGGCGAGGTTAAAAAACCTGTTGATGGTGTCATTGTCCGCATTCCACATTTGGAAGCCGTCGATCTCTGTATCTTCCGTTCCAAATGATTTTCTCTCTCTCCTCAAAAAGGTTGATGATATTGTTCAGTATTATGCCCATATTGATGTCGCAGGCTTCCGGTGAAACTTTAGAGCCCATCGGGGCGCCGATAATTTGTCGGTAGAGCTGTCCATTGAAGGTGAAGACGTTGTTCGTGAGGATAATCTCCAGGAATCTGAGGAGGTGGTGTTTTTCAATCGGTGGCATAGGTGGTGTTTCAACTATGTCCGGGACTGTTTGGTTCACTGCCTCCAGCAATTCGTGGAATTCCATGTTACTGTACATCGATGTGACGTCATAGCATACTAGCTTAGTTTCTCGGGGGATCCTTGTTTGTTCAATTTTATTAATGAACGCCGGTGTGTCTTTGATGTATGTAGGTTGTTTTTGTACGAACGGTAGTAGGTGGAGATCCACAAATTTCGCTATAGCTATAGTCGGGATTGCTGACTGTGCCACGATTGGGCGACCCGCTATAATTCTCCCTTGCATTCCATTTTTCTCCATGTCATCCAACACCTCTGTTGGGTGTTTGTGGATTTTGGGAAGTAGGTAGAAGGAGGCTGTGTTTTTGTAGGTTTCCGTTTGTCGTAGGAACTTGTAGGTTTGTTTGTCTATCTTCTTAGTTCTGTATAGTGTCTCAGATGTGTTGAGGATTTCGGCTATGATGGCCTCTGTGTTTGCCGCATCTGTTTTCTCGTAGTGTATTCCGTCCTCCAGTTGTCTCAAACCCTCCCTGATGTAATCGTCTCTGTTGAGGAGTACGATTGTGCTGTTTTTGTCGGCTTTTTTTAAAACGATGTCCGTATTATTTTTGAGTGCCTTGAGTGCTTCACGTTCCTCTCTCGTGAAATTGCTTCGTGTGCTTGACATGCTGACGTGCGTTAATTCTTCCTTTGTGTTGCTGATGTATTGTTCAATTGGACCGTTTGCCCTTTGTGGGGTGTACCCTGAGCTAAACTGTAGTGGGTGTGGAATCCGCTCAGATTTGTCCTGATTCTGAAAATGGTATTTGCAGCGTATTTTACGGGTGAGTTCGTCAAATGCTGATATGATTTAGTTCTTGGCTCGTTTGTTGTTTGGGACTGGAATAAATTTCAGTCCTTTTCCCAGCGCTCGAATTTCCGGGTCCGTGAGTTTGTGTTTGGAGAAGTTCCGAATAAATTTTCTTGCTTCCTTTGTCTTCTCCTTGAGAGTTGCTGTGTTGGTGTGACCACCGTTTTGTCTGTATTTGTGTCGTTGCGCCTTCGCTTTCTTGTGCCTCCTGTTAAAATGCCTCGCCATGAGTGCTCAATCCAATGGTCCTTAGCCGGGTAGTGAAAGTTGGTTAGCTTTTAAACCCTTTACTCGCCCAAGCTGAAAAATGTGTTTGGGGACAAGTTTCTCAATTCGGTGTGGTGAGAGATGGGGGTTCCGACTGCCCTTAAATGCGTGTGGGGAGTGGGTCTCAACCACCCTATTATAGGTGTGGGAGTCGGTCTCAACCACCCTATTATAGGTGTGGGAGTGGGTCTCAACCACCCTATTATAGGTGTGGGAGGGCGGGTCTCAACCACCCTATTATAGGTGTGGGAGAATAGTCGAAGAGTTCCTTCTTGCTTGTGGTTTTCCTGTTGATTTGGAGTCTTGGGCCTTGCTTGCTTGGTTGTTTCTTGTTTCATCCACCCTTTATCAGGTGTGGGTCTCAACCACCCTATTATAGGTGTGGGAGGGTGAGTCTCAACCACCCTATTATAGGTGTGGGAGAAATGTCGACGAGTTCCTTCTTGTTTGTGGTCTTCCGTTGATTTGAAGTCCTGGGCTTCGGTTGCTCGGTTGTTTCTTGTCGAGTGGGGCTGGCAGCTGTAGTCGGCTTTGTGGTGGTTGGTTGGTTCTTTGACAGGGACTAGGGCTTCCAGCTATCGCTGATTTCGCCCGTGGCTTTGTGGTTCCGTTCTGTCTGTGGCTTTATAGGGTGCGGGTAGGCGGCTTGACGGCGCAGCGCGCGCGTCGGTGACGCGTGGTCGAATCCTAATGGTCGGCTGTCGTCTGTGTGGTGTCGCTCGCTGTTTGTGCCGTGGGGTGTGTGAGCGGTCCAATTGTTGTGCCCTAAGTCACAGACCTAAAAGTGCCTATGTGGGCCGTTTCCTCACGGGTGTGTGGGAAATCGTTTTGATTACTCCCTGTGTTCCTCTTAATCGGTAGAGAATCTGGTTTTGCTTGATGAGTTTTGGTGGTCGGTGTGTGCCATTACTCCACGCCCTGCATTCTGGTGTCTTTTTGGCTCTGTGTTATGTATCATTTCAGCGTTTCGGTCGAGGTAGTCGGTGAAACCCCTATACCCTCATTGTCGATGGTCGGTGTGTGTTTGTGGTCTCCTCCCTTGTCCAATTACCTCTGTGTTTTGTTGTATTCGGTGTGTCCCGTGTTATTGTCCTAGTAGCCGAAGCATCCTCCTGTACCTTGTTACCTTGTTGTTTTGTTCTTGGAGTTACGTGGTGTCGAAGCTCGTGCAGCTTCCGTTCGTAGACAGTTCTGTTCCATTTTATTAAAGTTTGTCCCTTTCCTTTTTCGTCGTTTTAGGGTATGCTTCTTTACTTTTATCTGGTGTGTCTTTACACATGTGTGAGAGACTGGACAAATGTTCGAATGCGTGGTCTGTCATGTTCGTTGGTCTAGTTGTTGATGGTGACGTATCGTTTAGGTTGTCGTTAGTCGTTTCGTACCCCGTAGGGATGACTTAAGGTGTTTGGTTGTGGGTGTTGTGCTTCGATCCGTTTTATCTTTTTTTCCTGTCCTGGTGTTGTTTGAATAGGGTCAAGTCTTCCAATACGTCGAAAAGTGTCTAGTTGTGGGAGGTGTGGGGGTATGGTTGGATGCGTGTCCCCTTGGGACTTAGGAGCCAAGACCAGAAAAGAGAAGAAGCCAGTCCATTCTTTGGAGGACTGATGGCCCTGAAAAGGGCCTAAAGATGCGACGTAATAGGGCATCTAAGGACGCCTCTGTCGTCCTTGTGGGTGAGGGCGGCGGGAAACGGAGTAAGGCTGGTTGTCGTATGGCCTGCGTCTCTCCGGCCTGGTCTCTTCTCGTGGTCGTCTACTTGGTGGGGGTGCCATTCTCGGTGCCGCTCTGGTCGTAGGTCTCTCGTTGTCTCCATCGTTGATCTCTTCTTTCAGAAAGTTGGCAAACTGCTGCCTAACTCTGTCGCCTTGTTTTTTGATCGCTGCTTGGGCTTCATGCGCTGCCATTTTCGCCGCCGTCAGTGTCGTCTTTGATTTGGCCGCTGAGGGAAGAGCTCGCTTTCTGGAGTAGGTGGCTGATTCTTGCATTCTCTGCTTTCTGTCGCTCGGTGAGGTAGGTCGTAATCTCCTCTGCCATTTTTTCGACGTGTGTCGCAGCTATTTTGTTAATCTCTGCGATGATTTCTTTGGCTCGGCCTGCTGTTCCCCCAACTCGCAAGTTGATGTTCTTCGGCGGAAGATAAGGTGGAAGGTCGCCGTGTGCCATGTAGATCTCCAAGGTTTCCTTAGCTGTGGTGACATCCCTCCAAGTTGCCAAAGCTTCTTTTAAGGTGTCCTTAGATGGCATTTCTCCCGATTCGTTGTCTTGTAGTAGGGCGTCGAAGGCGCTGGGCAGTGGGGTGATTGAAGCCTCGTTGACTCCGTGGTTGGCCATAGTGTTTTCCGGTGTGGTAGATGATGAAGGCTTCCGCTTTCGCAGTCCGCTTGGTCTCATTGTCGAGTGGCGAGGCTTCTTGGGGGTTCGGGTAATATAGGTCCCGATTCATCCCGCGGGCTTGTTAAGTATAATCCTCATTGGTGTATAATCCAGTTTTGAGTGGTCGGCGTCTCCGTTGTTGTTTGAAGTGTATGGGGGTTGGGCAGCCCCCCGGCGTTTTGTTTGGCGGTCTCCTGTCCGTTTTATGATGAAGCATCCAATTCGTGGTTGTTAATCCCTAGGAGGATCAGTAGTTTAATCTGTGGTCGTTAATCCCATGGAGATTAGGCGTGGGTGAAACCAAAATGACTGGTTTTGCACATTGCTGAGGATAGCAAACGACCCTAAAAAATTCGGGTGGCTATTCACGGGTCCTAGTCAGGTCGGTGCTACGCACCTTCAGTCTAGTGGTAAGAAAGCAAGACCGGTCCCACCCAGGTATGCATCCTGTCACTCTGGTCCCGACGCCTGTTTATTCTCCGAGTTGTTGGTGGTCGCTGCTGTCGCATGCGTTGTGTTATGTGAAGCACTCGGGAGGCGTTTCGATCGGTATTCGTAGTCTGTGACTACAGGCTCCGATATACTCGTCAGGGAACCGGCCTATTGTTGTAGAGGGCTGTCGTTTAAGTGGGTGGGTGCGTTGTTGATGTCGTAGAGGGTTGTCGTTTAAGTTGGTGGGTGCGTTGTTAGTGTCGTGATGTTGGAGTTAACCTACGTGTTTCTCCTTATCCGTTCGTGGGATTCCGTCTCTTGAAGTCTGGTGGGGTGTGTAGAAGAGGAATCGCGGATTGGGCAGTGTAGTGGGCTGTGCTTAAGGGTTACGTAGTTTTCCTGGTCCGATGAGTTTAGGGTGACGGGCAGTTGTTGGTTGTGAAATGTGGCCGTTTTTTTCTTTGACGCGGTGGTAGATCCTTGTTAATCCTGCTTGATCGTCCCGTTGGAGTATGGTCGTGGGTTAAACCGCTTTCTTTTCCTCCGTCTCGTTGTCTTTAGGGCTGACGCGGGGAGAGGAGATAAGCTTTATCGTTGCTCCGGGCTGTCTGTGGGGAATTAGGCGTAATGTTGCTTGCTTTCTTCGTGGCAGCGGGTCTGATTCTCGTTGGGTCCATGGGGCAAACTGGATTACGTGGAGTACTGTATGCTTCTTACATCCTTTTCTTACCCTAGTTGGGGTGGGTGGCTGAGAGTCCCCTACGGGGTTTGAGCTTCATGCTGTGTGTGTGGTTGGTTTCCCTGTCGTTGAGCTGAGAGCGAGAGTGTGAAGGGGGATTAAACGTGATGAGCTTTGTCTTTGGATGGTGGATGGGGTGCTCTGTTTCGGGTCGATGGTTTCTAATCCTTGCTTGGAGGGCCGTTGTTGCCGTGGTGGTTAGTTGTTGTTTGCGGCGTCGTCTTCTAGTGTTTTGTTTATGTCCGTGGCTGACACGGCTGTGTCTCTCTTTGTGTTGAGTTTCGCTGATATAATCAAGTCCTTTATGTTTTTATGTCGCTTATAGGCGATCAGCGGTGGATTGGGGAAGAGTGTTTTACACTCTGGGTCTCTCGTCATGTGGTGCCAGTGTGTTTGAATTTTCCTTTGTAGGTGCTTGATACTGGGGTAGTATGGGGTGACCATGACCAGAGGTGTTTTTCCTGCTTTCTTCGGTCTTTCCGCTAGGAGTTGTTTTCTGTCTTTCGCGAGTACTGTGTCCGTTTCTTGCGTGAGTTCCGTCTGTTTGTATCCCCGGTCCGTCATTTTGTCGTGGAACAGATGGATCTGTTCGTGTAGGTCTGTTCTGTTGCTGTTAGTCCTCATATATCTTGTTGTTTCCCCCCGAATCAGAGCTTTGAAGACGTGTTGAGGGTGAGCTGAATCCCTTTGTAGGTATTGATAAGTTTCTGTCGGTTTTCTGTATGTTTTGATGTCCAGTATTCCTTCACGCTCAAAGCGCTCTCCCTTGTAAACTTGAGTGTCCAGGAAGGTAGCTGTATGGTCTTCGATTGTGTATGTGAATTTCAGGAGTGGGTGATAGGAGTTGGCGAGGTTAAAAAACCTGTTGATGGTGTCATTGTCCGCATTCCACATTTGGAAGCCGTCATCTCTGTATCTTCCGTTCCAAATGATTTTCTCTCTCTCCTCAAAAAGGTTGATGATATTGTTCAGTATTATGCCCATATTGATGTCGCAGGCTTCCGGTGAAACTTTAGAGCCCATCGGGGCGCCGATAATTTGTCGGTAGAGCTGTCCATTGAAGGTGAAGACGTTGTTCGTGAGGATAATCTCCAGGAATCTGAGGAGGTGGTGTTTTTCAATCGGTGGCATAGGTGGTGTTTCAACTATGTCCGGGACTGTTTGGTTCACTGCCTCCAGCAATTCGTGGAATTCCATGTTACTGTACATCGATGTGACGTCATAGCATACTAGCTTAGTTTCTCGGGGGATCCTTGTTTGTTCAATTTTATTAATGAACGCCGGTGTGTCTTTGATGTATGTAGGTTGTTTTTGTACGAACGGTAGTAGGTGGAGATCCACAAATTTCGCTATAGGTATAGTCGGGCTTGCTGACTGTGCCACGATTGGGCGACCCGCTATAATTCTCCCTTGCATTCCATTTTTCTCCATGTCATCCAACACCTCTGTTGGGTGTTTGTGGATTTTGGGAAGTAGGTAGAAGGAGGCTGTGTTTTTGTAGGTTTCCGTTTGTCGTAGGAACTTGTAGGTTTGTTTGTCTATCTTCTTAGTTCTGTATAGTGTCTCAGATGTGTTGAGGATTTCGGCTATGATGGCCTCTGTGTTTGCCGCATCTGTTTTCTCGTAGTGTATTCCGTCCTCCAGTTGTCTCAAACCCTCCCTGATGTAATCGTCTCTGTTGAGGAGTACGATTGTGCTGTTTTTGTCGGCTTTTTTTAAAACGATGTCCGTATTATTTTTGAGTGCCTTGAGTGCTTCACGTTCCTCTCTCGTGAAATTGCTTCGTGTGCTTGACATGCTGACGTGCGTTAATTCTTCCTTTGTGTTGCTGATGTATTGTTCAATTGGACCGTTTGCCCTTTGTGGGGTGTACCCTGAGCTAAACTGTAGTGGGTGTGGAATCCGCTCAGATTTGTCCTGATTCTGAAAATGGTATTTGCAGCGTATTTTACGGGTGAGTTCGTCAAATGCTGATATGATTTCGTTCTTGGCTCGTTTGTTGTTTGGGACTGGAATAAATTTCAGTCCTTTTCCCAGCGCTCGAATTTCCGGGTCCGTGAGTTTGTGTTTGGAGAAGTTCCGAATAAATTTTCTTGCTTCCTTTGTCTTCTCCTTGAGAGTTGCTGTGTTGGTGTGACCACCGTTTTGTCTGTATTTGTGTCGTTGCGCCTTCGCTTTCTTGTGCCTCCTGTTAAAATGCCTCGCCATGAGTGCTCAATCCAATGGTCCTTAGCCGGGTAGTGAAAGTTGGTTAGCTTTTAAACCCTTTACTCGCCCAAGCTGAAAAATGTGTTTGGGGACAAGTTTCTCAATTCGGTGTGGTGAGAGATGGGGGTTCCGACTGCCCTTAAATGCGTGTGGGGAGTGGGTCTCAACCACCCTATTATAGGTGTGGGAGTCGGTCTCAACCACCCTATTATAGGTGTGGGAGTGGGTCTCAACCACCCTATTATAGGTGTGGGAGGGCGGGTCTCAACCACCCTATTATAGGTGTGGGAGAATAGTCGAAGAGTTCCTTCTTGCTTGTGGTTTTCCTGTTGATTTGGAGTCTTGGGCCTTGCTTGCTTGGTTGTTTCTTGTTTCATCCACCCTTTATCAGGTGTGGGTCTCAACCACCCTATTATAGGTGTGGGAGGGTGAGTCTCAACCACCCTATTATAGGTGTGGGAGAAATGTCGACGAGTTCCTTCTTGTTTGTGGTCTTCCGTTGATTTGAAGTCCTGGGCTTCGGTTGCTCGGTTGTTTCTTGTCGAGTGGGGCTGGCAGCTGTAGTCGGCTTTGTGGTTCCGTGGTAAAAGAGCAAGACCGGTCCCACCCAGGTATGCATCCGGTCACTCTGGTCCCGACGCCTCAAAATGTCCGAGCAGAAGAATGTGAAGCACTCGGGGGCGTTTCGATCGGTATTCGTAGTTAGTAACTACAGGCTCCGATTTACTCATCAGGGAACCGGCCTACAATTCTCAGTCCATTTCTTGTTGTCTTCCTCCCAGTGTGTCGCATTTAAATCCTTACATAAGGACATGTTATCCGTGTAGTCCATGCATGTAACTGTAGTCCTGACGCGGCATTATTGATGTCCAGTATGGTCGCTTTCAAACCCTTGCAGTATTCCTGACGCGGTGTTATAGATGTCTAGTATGAACGCTTTCAAATCCTTGCAGTATTCCTGATGCGGTGTTATTGATGTCAAGTATGATTGCTTCAAATCCTTGCAGGGTCCAGTCTTGTGTCGGGATCCGATTGTATCGCTGCGTCTTCTGTTCCCTCGGCGCTTGTGCCTGTCCGTTCCAAGATCATTTCCTGCTCAGCGGGGCTTAGCCGCGATAAGATACAAGGAACCGTTGGGCGGAGTTTGCGTGTATCGACGTGGGAGTCATATTCTTTGTTTATTAATCCGTCCGTTTTGACGGATCAATCCCAGACTGAGTGGTGTTGTTGTTGTTGTTGATTCTCCGTGTATTCGTGTTTGTAGACGATGCCGGTTGTTTGTGCGGCTGTGTTGCCTTCCATACGACAGACTAGTGTTTCTAGTATTGTCCTCTGTGTAGGTGGTACGCAGTGTTGCCGTGGTGCATATCTCACAGTTGATGCTTTAAAATCAGCTTATTGTTGTAGCTGTTGCTGCTGTTTTGGTGTGGCTGTCGTTTCGTTGATTGCTGTTGTTGCCGTTGGCTTGTTGGGCCGCCTGAATTGTATACCGTTTTGGTGGTAGGTGCCGGGTTTTGTCGTTGTAGAAGGGCCTTCAATTCTTCGAGTGCTTCACAGAATAGTTGGCCTCGCTTGTTGCGAGCGTTCCAGTCCTCCTTTCACTTGTGTGCGCTTTAGAACGAGTTCTTTGTGACCAGTGTTGCCTGGTGTTGTAGATTAAAGTTGGTGCTGCGTAGTTTTGTGGTCGGTGTGAAGTAGACAATGTCCGTTTCCTCTATTCTTAGTCCGTGTTGTAGACAAAGTGGCTTGCCTTTCTCGTTGGCGGGAGGTAAGTCTTTTAGCAAACAGTATGACGTCATAGCGTGTAGCGATTCATGACAGATGTCACTTCAGTAGAGGGTTTTGCCGTGGGGGCTGCAGGGCCGATTGGTGGCCTCAGTTGAGTAGCTGGCTCACACGTGTCTTGTTAAAGTAGCAGAAAAAAAGGATCGCAGTGTAGTTTGTCGCTTGTTCTAGCTTGTCGATCGTGTGGTGTTAATTGGTGATTTTCGTTCCATCCACATTTTCTCAGGTGTGTGGAGTGCGTTCCAACCACCCTATTATAGGTGTGGGAGTGGGTCTCAACCACCCTATTATAGGTGTGGGAGTGGGTCTCAACCACCCTATTATAGGTGTGGGAGTCGGTCTCAACCACCCTATTATAGGTGTGGGAGTGGGTCTCAACCACCCTATTATAGGTGTGGGAGAATGGTCGAAGAGCTCCTTCTTGCTTGTGGTTTCTTGGTTGTATTCAGTCGTTCCATCCACCC
The DNA here is from genome assembly GCA_036245525.1 of Semisulcospira habei. Taxonomy (NCBI): domain Eukaryota; kingdom Metazoa; phylum Mollusca; class Gastropoda; family Semisulcospiridae; genus Semisulcospira; species Semisulcospira habei. The sequence goes on along the minus strand of BTPG01000336.1, from coordinate 5,077 downwards.
TTTATCAGGCGTGGGGAATGGGTCTGAACCACCCTGTTTCAGGTGTGGGAAACCATCGATGACTTTCTTCTTCCTTGTAGTTCTCCCTTGACATAGATGTCTTGGGTCTTGATCGCCGTTTCTGGCGGAGTTAGGGCTGGCAGCTGTTGTTTCCTTCGTCGTGTCGCTTCGAATGAGGCTTTGCTGGGTGTGAGGGCAGAGCGGCTTAGTGCAGCGCGCGTGCCGATGACGTATGGTCGAATCTCATTGGTCGGCTGTCGTGGTCGGACTGATCGCCCGCTGTCCGTGTGAGATAGCGTCTTGTGACCTTGGTTGCAGGTGGAGTCTATCTTCTATGTCGGCCAGTCCATTTTTGTGGTATGCTATATCTCTGTCAGCCGTATAGACGTGGAAATGAGAGGTAGTTGTCTGTTGATGGTGTATATCTGGATGCTTAGAGTAAACATCTGTCATGACACGTCCGTCTCCCGTAAATGTTTGCTAGAAAGTGAGCTAGCTGAATTGCTCTTTTACCGGCACTGATATGAGCTATCTCCTCTTATTTAAGAGGCGCTCTCTGCTTTGTTGAATCAGTGTTCCGATCCCCTCAGGACGGTGAGCCTGAGGTTGGGGTTGTGTGCATTGAAGCGTGGCCACTCCTAACGGTGCGCGCGTGGCCGGGGCCGATAGCGGTGGCGTCATCCTGATTGCATCATCATTCTGGCCGCGAAGTGAAGATGAGTGATGGTGGGCAGCTGTATTACGCTTAGTCCCTTCCTGTGTTTGTCGATTCAATCTTGATGGTCCAGTAGAGCAATGAAAATGCGATATTTTTCCTGTTCGCACAGTCCGAGTGAAAGGAGAATGAAGTGGGCATAATATGCCAGGATTTGAAAGCGAGGCGTAGGTGAAACCAAAAGTGACCGGTTTTGCACATTGCTGAGGATAGCAAACGACCCTAAAAAAATCGGGTGGCTATTCACGGGTCCTAGTCAGGTCGGTGCTACGCACCTTCAATCCAGTGGTAAAAGAGCAAGACAGGAGGATGCTTCGGCTACTAGGACAATAACACGGGACACACCGAATACAACAAAACACAGAGGTAATTGGACAAGGGAGGAGACCACAAACACACACCGACCATCGACAATGAGGGTATAGGGGTTTCACCGACTACCTCGACCGAAACGCTGAAATGATACATAACACAGAGCCAAAAAGACACCAGAATGCAGGGCGTGGAGTAATGGCACACACCGACCACCAAAACTCATCAAGCAAAACCAGATTCTCTACCGATTAAGAGGAACACAGGGAGTAATCGAAACGATTTCCCACACACCCGTGAGGAAACGGCCCACATAGGCACTTTTAGGTCTGTGACTTAGGGCACAACAATTGGACCGCTCACACACCCCACGGCACAAACAGCGAGCGACACCACACAGACGACAGCCGACCATTAGGATTCGACCACGCGTCACCGACGCGCGCGCTGCGCCGTCAAGCCGCCTACCCGCACCCTATAAAGCCACAGACAGAACGGAACCACAAAGCCGACTACAGCTGCCAGCCCCACTCGACAAGAAACAACCGAGCAACCGAAGCCCAGGACTTCAAATCAACGGAAGACCACAAACAAGAAGGAACTCGTCGACTTTTCTCCCACACCTATAATAGGGTGGTTGAGACTCACCCTCCCACACCTATAATAGGGTGGTTGAGACCCACACCTGATAAAGGGTGGATGAAACAAGAAACAACCAAGCAAGCAAGGCCCAAGACTCCAAATCAACAGGAAAACCACAAGCAAGAAGGAACTCTTCGACTATTCTCCCACACCTATAATAGGGTGGTTGAGACCCGCCCTCCCACACCTATAATAGGGTGGTTGAGACCCACTCCCACACCTATAATAGGGTGGTTGAGACCGACTCCCACACCTATAATAGGGTGGTTGAGACCCACTCCCCACACGCATTTAAGGGCAGTCGGAACCCCCATCTCTCACCACACCGAATTGAGAAACTTGTCCCCAAACACATTTTTCAGCTTGGGCGAGTAAAGGGTTTAAAAGCTAACCAACTTTCACTACCCGGCTAAGGACCATTGGATTGAGCACTCATGGCGAGGCATTTTAACAGGAGGCACAAGAAAGCGAAGGCGCAACGACACAAATACAGACAAAACGGTGGTCACACCAACACAGCAACTCTCAAGGAGAAGACAAAGGAAGCAAGAAAATTATTTCGGAACTTCTCCAAACACAAACTCACGGACCCGGAAATTCGAGCGCTGGGAAAAGGACTGAAATTTATTCCAGTCCCAAACAACAAACGAGCCAAGAACGAAATCATATCAGCATTTGACGAACTCACCCGTAAAATACGCTGCAAATACCATTTTCAGAATCAGGACAAATCTGAGCGGATTCCACACCCACTACAGTTTAGCTCAGGGTACACCCCACAAAGGGCAAACGGTCCAATTGAACAATACATCAGCAACACAAAGGAAGAATTAACGCACGTCAGCATGTCAAGCACACGAAGCAATTTCACGAGAGAGGAACGTGAAGCACTCAAGGCACTCAAAAATAATACGGACATCGTTTTAAAAAAAGCCGACAAAAACAGCACAATCGTACTCCTCAACAGAGACGATTACATCAGGGAGGGTTTGAGACAACTGGAGGACGGAATACACTACGAGAAAACAGATGCGGCAAACACAGAGGCCATCATAGCCGAAATCCTCAACACATCTGAGACACTATACAGAACTAAAAAGATAGACAAACAAACCTACAAGTTCCTACGACAAACGGAAACCTACAAAAACACAGCCTCCTTCTACCTACTTCCCAAAATCCACAAACACCCAACAGAGGTGTTGGATGACATGGAGAAAAATGGAATGCAAGGGAGAATTATAGCGGGTCGCCCAATCGTGGCACAGTCAGCAAGCCCGACTATACCTATAGCGAAATTTGTGGATCTCCACCTACTACCGTTCGTACAAAACCAACCTACATACATCAAAGACACACCGGCGTTCATTAATAAAATTGAACAAACAAGGATCCCCCGAGAAACTAAGCTAGTATGCTATGACGTCACATCGATGTACAGTAACATGGAATTCCACGAATTGCTGGAGGCAGTGAACCAAACAGTCCCGGACATAGTTGAAACACCACCTATGCCACCGATTGAAAAACACCACCTCCTCAGATTCCTGGAGATTATCCTCACGAACAACGTCTTCACCTTCAATGGACAGCTCTACCGACAAATTATCGGCGCCCCGATGGGCTCTAAAGTTTCACCGGAAGCCTGCGACATCAATATGGGCATAATACTGAACAATATCATCAACCTTTTTGAGGAGAGAGAGAAAATCATTTGGAACGGAAGATACAGAGATGACGGCTTCCAAATGTGGAATGCGGACAATGACACCATCAACAGGTTTTTTAACCTCGCCAACTCCTATCACCCACTCCTGAAATTCACATACACAATCGAAGACCATACAGCTACCTTCCTGGACACTCAAGTTTACAAGGGAGAGCGCTTTGAGCGTGAAGGAATACTGGACATCAAAACATACAGAAAACCGACAGAAACTTATCAATACCTACAAAGGGATTCAGCTCACCCTCAACACGTCTTCAAAGCTCTGATTCGGGGGGAAACAACAAGATATATGAGGACTAACAGCAACAGAACAGACCTACACGAACAGATCCATCTGTTCCACGACAAAATGACGGACCGGGGATACAAACAGACGGAACTCACGCAAGAAACGGACACAGTACTCGCGAAAGACAGAAAACAACTCCTAGCGGAAAGACCGAAGAAAGCAGGAAAAACACCTCTGGTCATGGTCACCCCATACTACCCCAGTATCAAGCACCTACAAAGGAAAATTCAAACACACTGGCACCACATGACGAGAGACCCAGAGTGTAAAACACTCTTCCCCAATCCACCGCTGATCGCCTATAAGCGACATAAAAACATAAAGGACTTGATTATATCAGCGAAACTCAACACAAAGAGAGACACAGCCGTGTCAGCCACGGACATAAACAAAACACTAGAAGACGACGCCGCAAACAACAACTAACCACCACGGCAACAACGGCCCTCCAAGCAAGGATTAGAAACCATCGACCCGAAACAGAGCACCCCATCCACCATCCAAAGACAAAGCTCATCACGTTTAATCCCCCTTCACACTCTCGCTCTCAGCTCAACGACAGGGAAACCAACCACACACACAGCATGAAGCTCAAACCCCGTAGGGGACTCTCAGCCACCCACCCCAACTAGGGTAAGAAAAGGATGTAAGAAGCATACAGTACTCCACGTAATCCAGTTTGCCCCATGGACCCAACGAGAATCAGACCCGCTGCCACGAAGAAAGCAAGCAACATTACGCCTAATTCCCCACAGACAGCCCGGAGCAACGATAAAGCTTATCTCCTCTCCCCGCGTCAGCCCTAAAGACAACGAGACGGAGGAAAAGAAAGCGGTTTAACCCACGACCATACTCCAACGGGACGATCAAGCAGGATTAACAAGGATCTACCACCGCGTCAAAGAAAAAAACGGCCACATTTCACAACCAACAACTGCCCGTCACCCTAAACTCATCGGACCAGGAAAACTACGTAACCCTTAAGCACAGCCCACTACACTGCCCAATCCGCGATTCCTCTTCTACACACCCCACCAGACTTCAAGAGACGGAATCCCACGAACGGATAAGGAGAAACACGTAGGTTAACTCCAACATCACGACACTAACAACGCACCCACCAACTTAAACGACAACCCTCTACGACATCAACAACGCACCCACCCACTTAAACGACAGCCCTCTACAACAATAGGCCGGTTCCCTGACGAGTATATCGGAGCCTGTAGTCACAGACTACGAATACCGATCGAAACGCCTCCCGAGTGCTTCACATAACACAACGCATGCGACAGCAGCGACCACCAACAACTCGGAGAATAAACAGGCGTCGGGACCAGAGTGACAGGATGCATACCTGGGTGGGACCGGTCTTGCTTTCTTACCACAT
>BTPG01000335.1:0-23511 GCA_036245525.1 Semisulcospira habei | reverse complement strand
CCCCTTAAAGGTCCGGGTTCAGCAATTAGTCAGTAGAGGACATCGAAAAAAAATTTTCAAAGTCCCTACCTGACACAGAAAGACTGAAAGTGCAACCCCGACAGGGCCCCGTGTGATGGGATCCCCGAGCACGCACGTTACTATAGCTGCTGTAGAGTGTCAGACGTCCTTGACGGCTGTCACAGTTCACGAAAACAGGTATACACCATCCAGCTGCCTAAGGTCACTTCCAGTTGCATCTGTCCGTGCGCGGTAACATCCAATTCCCGTGCAACTACGACTGAAAAATATCCAACTTTCATTTTGCCGCACTGGTGAAGCCCTGCACCGAGCCGCGACGTCCGCAGAGCGTCCCAAAAAGGTCCAGCGAATGGTGCCGGTAAGTCCAACATGATATGGTGTGGTCTTTTCACTTTTGTGGTACAAATATTACTTTTGTTGGTAAGTATATTTCCAACAACAACAAACACCTATGCGCGTGTAGCTGACGTCGTGTTTACAAAGGGAAGGTACTCGTAAATATGTATTATCAGGGGACACCACTCTAATGACCACTTCCTTGTCAACAACAAGAAGCCCTAGCGATCGTAATGTTGTGTGTGTTCTGGTGTACAGGACACTAATTTCGGGGGAAATGATGACTGAGGAAATAACAGCAGACGACAGTGGTGAGAAGTAGGCAGAATACATCGATGAACAAGACGAAGAATAGATTGGAAATCTTAGCCTCACTGTTCGTCTCTTCTGTAGTTACTATAGGTCACTATAGTAACAGCCTGCAACTTTGTTTTTAAATTTTCTCTCCTTTATAAATAAGTGTAATAGTTTCTGGGCAATTTTCTATTACACATATTTGTGTTATATACATAATGAAATATGCGATATATTCTGAGCTCTGGTCTGATGTACATTTAGAAGTTTCCACTTTTAGTTGCGATTTGTTTTGGGGGTTTGTGTACGTGGTTGTTTTTGTGTAAATATCTTCAGAACGCCACGGCGTTTTCTAGTACAAGACCCGTGTGTGCATTACATAACTATACAAATACCAGTCATTTGATTCTTTTTTAGTGCCACATCAAATGAGCTCACAGAGCAGCAAGCAGCTAATGTGTTATTTCTGTGGATACATTTGTGAAGCTAGTACAAAGTGAAAGTGAAGGTGCATCAGTAATGGAACAACGCCCAATCTCATCACAATACATAACAGATAATCGCAGTGGCAAGGTAAGTTGTGAACCTAAAATGTGTGTGTGTGTGTGTGTGCGTGTGTGTGTGTATGCTTGGGACAAAATGTACAGCTGGCTTATATTTAGAACAAAATATACAGCTGTCTGAATATAATTAAATATACAGCTGTCTGAATATAATTAAATATACAGCTGTCTGAATAAAAAACAAAATATACCTGCAGTTGTCTGAACACAGACAAAATGTTCAGCTGTCTGAATGAAAACAAATGTACAGCTGCTCGCTGTATGAAAACAACATCAGCAATTGTCTGGATGAGAATATAATCAACAGGTCTAGGTAAGGATAAAATATACCACTATAATCAACCTAAAATATATTTGTTCACAAAATAGCAGCACATTTCAGTGTGATGAAATATTAATTTTTCTTTAAAATATATTTTTTCGAAAAATACTTACCGATGACATTACTGTCTGGAAGTGTCAACTACTTACCCAATTTTAGCCTAAGAACTTGTTGTGTTCCTACACAACCCGGGAGGCACTCGGGGAACCCTAACTAGGGCTGAGAGTAGCCTCCCTTCCTTGCCCAAAAACGGGCATTCACCACGTGGCCCAATCACAATCAGTCAGTGATACTTAGCTTACCAGCGGCAAGCGGGGCAGGTGGGAGGGTCCTCCGAGTAATGTCATCGGTAAGTATTTTTCGAAAAAATATATTTTAAAGAAAAATTAATTTGTTTCTTCAAAAACATTACCGATGACATTACTGTCTGGAAGAATGGCGAAAAGGTGGAGGGTGCCGCGCCCAAGTTACCGCCATAAAGGGCATACGACAGAGCCACACACCCATTCGCCAAACTCCCGACAATTTTAGCTAAGTGCGTACCTACGGCGCTTCCGGCGCCGGGAGGGAGTGTTGCGCTGCGGCGATGTCCCCCACCAGTGCGAGGTTGTCTCGCTGGCCTGACAGATCCCTGAGGTAAAAACGGGCGAAGGTGGATTCTGCCCGCCAGCCCACTGCGGCCACGATGTCTCGAACAGCACAATTGCGATCGAATGCGACGCTCGCGGCCATGGCTCGTACCTCATGTGCGCGTATCTTGAGCCTCTTTGCAACTGCTGGGGAAAGGTCCTGATAGGCTGACCTGATGACCCAGCGAAGCCAAGAAGAAATCGTTTGCGCTGAAATGTCTTCTCTGCTATGTGCTAAGGGTAGAAAGAGGCGTGATCGTCCTCGGCGGACGGGTTTGGTACGTCGTAAATATACACGAAGAGCGCGCACTGGATCCTGTTGCCTGGTCTCCCGAGTAAAACTTGCATCTTTCAGCGGCCTAATGGTAATCACTGGGGGCGCAGTCAAGGGAGACCTAGTCTTGGCGAGGAAGGCAGGGTCTGTGAGTAGCTGTACAGAACCGTCTGCCCGGAATTGGAGGCAGGCAGGACTTGCCGACATCGCATGTAGCTCACTTACTCTAGCCGCGGTGGCCAGTGCCAACAGAAAACATGTTTTTCGTGTCACATCCGAGAACTTAGCGAGGGAAAGCGGTTCGAACCTGTCCGAGTTCAGCCACGTCAGGACCCAAGGGAGGTCCCATCTTGGAATCAGTGAGCGGGGAACCGGACGCTGCAGGCCGAAGTGTGCCATCAGGTCTGCAAGGTCTTTGTTTTCGCCAGGGTCTGGGTGGCCGAGGTGACGGTAAGTGTCTGCAATCATAGACAGATATCCTCGGATCGTGATGGGGGCTAGGCCTTGGTCTCCAAAGAGCCAGAGGAAGAAGTCAGCGAGCTGTGAAGGAGTCAACTCCGTGGGCATAAGGTGTCGGTCAGTGCACCAGGATTGGAATACTCGCCACTTTCCCTCATAAACACGTCTGGTCGAGGGTCTACGGGCTGAAGCGATAGCTGCCACTGCTGCACTCGAGAAGCCTCTAGCGGTGAGGGCTTGCCGCACAATCTCCAGGCGTGAAGGAGAAGTCGTTCTGGGCACGGGTGGAAAAGAGGCTGGCGGGGCTGCTTGAGCATTGTCCTCGAGGTGGGCAGGCAAAGCGGAGGGCCCGTGGCGAGACTGATTAGATCGGTAGTCCAAGACCTGTTCCAGGAGAATGGGGCTACCAGTAACATGACCGTGTTGCAACCTCTGAGCTTGAGGAGTACTTTGGGGACGAGGACCGTCGGGGGATAAGCGTAAGCGATGAGACCGTCCCACGGAATGGAGAGCGCGTCGACTGCCCAGGCTAGGGGGTCTGGAATCGGTGAGACGAAGAGGGGAAGCTGGCGATTCCACCTCGTGGCAAAGAGGTCTATCATGGGAGTTTCCCAGTGAGCGCAGATCATCTGAAAGATGTCTGGGTGAAGTGTCCATTCCGTGTGAAGTAATTGTCCGCGCCGAGATAGTGAGTCCGCCAACACGTTCAGGTGACCGGGGATGTGTCGAGCTCGGAGGGATAGTCCTCGGTCCTCGCACCAGCGCATCAATTGATAGAGTAGAATGCATAGCTCGGGAGAGTGAGTACCGCCCTGCTTCTGAATGTAAGAAACGACTGTGGTGTTGTCCGAAAGGACTAGGATCTCCTGGTGGCGAATGTGCGTTTCCCATTTGATGAGGGCTTGCCAAACCGCTTGTAGCTCTAGCCAGTTGATGTGTCTGTTTGCTAGATCCGGAGACCAGAGGCCGGATGTTGAGAGGAAACTCGGTAGCAAATGTGCACCCCAGCCGGTGAGACTTGCGTCCACGCAGAGTGAGAGCTGAGGAGGCGGGGAGGCTAGAGGAACTCCGACAGCGAGCCATGAAGTGTCTGTCCAACGTTGCAGATGTGGGCGAAGGATCTGAGTCACAGGTACCGGCGCGTCTAAGTCGCCGGAGGACGGACGCCAATGAAGCAGCAGGTGTAATTGAAGCGGCCGGGAGTAAAGACGACCGAGGGGAAGGAGATCCGCCGCTGCATTCATCAAGCCGAGGAGCTGAAGCCAAACTCTGGCGGGGACTGATTCCGCCTGTGCTACCTGGGCGGCCAAGGAGGCTAACTTGTGGATTCGAGGCTCCGGCAAACTCACTCTGTTGAGGTCGGTCGCAAATTTCATGCCGAGATGAATAAATCGTTGAGATGGAGATAGGTCCGACTTGCCTGTGTTTACCAGGAACCCCAAACGCGACAGCAACAGGAGCAAAGAATCTCTGTCCGTCCGCAGGGTGCTTATCGATTGATTCCGCAGGAAGAGGTCGTCCAAATAGTTGGAGGTTGGACTGGACGACGACTGCCTGGTCTTGGCAACGACAGCATCCATAATGCGAGTAAAAGCCCACGGGCTGATGTTGAGACCAAACGGAAGGGCTCGAAACTGGTAGATCACCCCGTCGAACGCGAATCGGAGATACCGCCTGGAAGCCGGGTGTATGAGGACATGGAGATATGCATCGGATAGGTCCAGGCTGACAGCGAAGTCCCTCGGTTGTACAGCGGCCCGAAGGGTCCTGGAGGTTTCCATGCGAAAAGTGGGAGCTATGATAAACTTGTTTAGTGCTGATAGATCGATAATTGGGCGCCACTTGTTGCCCGGCTTGGGAACCACAAAAAGTCGGCTGTAAAATGCTGGTGAGTCGATATGATGCACTACCTCTGTGGCGGCCTTCTGTAGAAGCGATTCGACCTCTCCGCGTAGTGCGATGGCTTTCAGACTGTCCGAAGGAATCTCTGTCCATACGGGTGAGCGTCTCAGAGGCGGGGGAGAACGAAAAGAAATTGAGAGTCCGTCGGTGATGGTGGCGAGTACCCAGGGGTCGTCTGGAAGTAGCAACCTCCACATGTCGCTGAAAAGAGTGAGCCTCCCGCCGACAGGAGGTCCCGGAGCAGAAGGCGGGGGCTGGAACGGGGACGAGTCAGGGAGCCCGCCCGCGCCCACGGCGGCGGGCAGACCTGGGCCAAGCGGGGACAGAGGTCCTAACTGGTCTAGCACGGCCGAAGGCGGGGAACCGCCGGGACGTCTTGGCGGAAGCTGGAGTGAAGGATGAAGCGGGTCTGGAAGTCCGCAGGGCGCGACCCACGGCCTTGCGGGCGGAGTGAAAGCGTGAGGCTGTAACACGGCTGGGCCAGCGGTCCGGATTGCCGTCCTTCACCTTCTGCCAGGTGTCACCGAAGAGGAGTGGTCCACCAAGGGGGGCACGACGCAGCTGTGTCTTCAGATCGGGAGGCATACCGCGACAGGCGAGTAAGACTGCATCACGACGCATGAGGTCACAGTTGGATGCTGCCGCCATTGTGTTGACCGATGAGTGATACGCTGCCCGATTTGCCGCAACCCCGAGGGCGAGAAGGTCACCAAGTAAGGGTGTAAGCGATGGTTGCCAAGCGTCCTCGATGCGACGGATTAAACCTTGAGTGAGAAGCTCTAGAAAACCAGCACAGGCCAAGGAGTTCCGCACTAGTGATGCCGTCTTATCCAACCCACGAGGGAGGGTGTGTCTCAGCTGATTGGTACCGCCAAGCTGGGATATCGATTGAGGGTCCAACGATGGAAGCTGACAGCTAAAGGACTGTGAATGTCCCGCATACCAGGATTGGCGGAAGGAGATGTCTAGGTCAGCTGGCCACTTGCGATCAGAGAAGAAAAGATACTCCTGGGAATCTGTCTGTAGGTAAGCGGAAAAGGAATCTCTCAAATCCTTAAAACCAGGGGGCTGCGGTAAAGACTTGAACCTCTTCTGTGGACGGCCAGAGTCGACAAAGGCAGACACCTTCCTCTTGAGTGGAGGCGACGAGGGACACGCGTCCTTGGGCAGTGCAGCCGTGATGAGTCGAGCTGCTTCATCAATGCCGAGAAGCGTTTCCGTGCGTGACGTAGAAGGGAGTCTAGGTGATGCAGTATCATCCGACACCGTATAGTGAGACGAGGAGCTGTCCATACCAAGTAGGCCCGAAACTGAATCCTCCGGGAGAAGACTAAGAGTCTCCTCATCCCGCGTAGGGAGCGAAGTCCGGTGAGGATTGACGTTGGTGGATATCGGTCGAGCCACGTCACGACGAGAGAAGGTAGCTGCCGGGGAGCATCGCATCCTCTGGTGTTGATGTGTAGCCGTCGGCGAGCATCGCGTCCGCTGGTGTGGGTGAGGCGGGGGTGGGGGCAAAACGCGAACAGGAGACGGGGACCTGGAGTGAGCCATGCGCCTGTCCCGGTTGGAGCGACTGCGAGAACAGGAGCGGCTGCGAAGATGGGAGCGGCGGCGACGACGGGAGTGACTGCGACGACGCGGACGACTGCGACGATGTAACTGGGAAGAGGTGAAGCTCGGGTCCGAAGCTCGCGAAGGAGACGAATACAACAAGGACGCTGGTTGGAAGTTGTGACGGCCGTTGCGTAGCATATCAGGTTGCTTCCTCTGATCATAAGTAGCTGCGCCAAAGCATCTAGAATTGCTGGCCGAATGAGAGATGTGAGGACTGTTGGAAGACCTACGCTGTTTAGACACGTGTCTCGGCTGACCTACCTCCATAAGGTAGGCACTCTGCCCTAGTGCTGTCTCTCCGTAAGAGTCAGCGGGCGTATCCTTGCGAGACCTCTCAGGACTGACGGACAAATGACGGCGTGGATCGCGTCTCTGTAGGCTTGCCTCCGTATGGCGAGCACTCTGCCCTCGTGCTGTCTCTCCATAAGAGTCAGTGGGCTTATCCTTGCGAGATCTCTTAGGACTGACGGACAAATGACGGCGTGGATCGCGTCTCTGTAGGCTTGCCTCCGTATGGCGAGCACTCTGCCCTCGTGCTGTCTCTCCGTAAGAGTCAGCGGGTGTATCCTTGCGAGACCTCTCAGGACTGATGGACAAATGACGGCGTGAATCGCGTCTCCGTAGGCTTGCCACCGTATGGCGAGCACTCTGCCCTCGTGCTGTCTCTCCGTAAGAGTCAGCGGGCTTAGATCGAGTGTGAGTCACAGAAGATGCAGTCCTGTTTGAAGAGCTAAACTCATGTGTCCCACGTGTCGTCCGATCCCCCAGGTCAGATCGAGAGTGTTTAGTTAAAACGCCGGGAATGGTCGGGGGTTCCAAAAAGGACTGCCGGTCCGTAACCGGAGTCGGGCGCTCGCGCCGGTAAAATTTCCACAACTGGGACCAAACTTGTTCAGGCCAGGTTACACAAATCTCGCAAGAATGGTCCGATGCGCATCCCATACAAGGAAGGCATAACTTGTGCTTATCGCTAGGCCATTGGAAATCTCCGCACTGCGGGCAAGTAAGGACTTGGTTACTGTAACATAAATCAGACATGACTATCGACCGGGCGCAGGCACGACGAAGCCCCGCCAACGAAACACGAGAGATCGGCGCGAATCTATACGATCGAAGCGTAGCCACAAATTGAAGCCACAAACCGAAGCAGGCACCCGGTCCGGGGCCAGCCAAGGGCTGGGGCCGATATGTTACCTCTCCTGAGATGCGTGGACGGGAAGAGATATATCCATGGCGTCCAATGCACACGAAGAAGGTAAAAAAATCCCAAGTAGATCCACGCTGAATAGAGCACAACACAACCACAGCAGGGAGCGTCGGGAAGAAAACACTGAGTTTCCGATGGAAGAACAGTTAGAATTCCGGTAGTGACGTACGAAGTCCAGAAGTAGAGTAAGACGACCGGCCCTTTAAGAACCGGTAAATTTCCTAGGCTAAAACACGTCTGCTCACAAGAGCTAAGTATCGATGACTGGTTGTGATTGGGCCACGTGGTGAATGCCCGTTTTTGGGCAAGGAAGGGAGGCTACTCTCAGCCCTAGTTAGGGTTCCCCGAGTGCCTCCCGGGTTGTGTAGGAACACAACAAGTTCTTAGGCTAAAATTGGGTAAGTAGTTGACACTTCCAGACAGTAATGTCATCGGTAATGTTTTTGAAGAAACAAAGAGCAATACATGTATGTGCATAATTCATTATGAAACTCACAATCAGGTATATAAGTGGTCTATTGTAAGTTGGCTTGCCACTGATACATGTATTTCTCATATTTTCCTGAAACCACAAGCTTATGTACAGGAGAAATATGAGTGACAAAAACTTATAATATCATTCTTGTATACCAAAATATTTTATTGCGAGTTTTTCTGTGAATCATGTAAATACATGTATGTATATATTGCTCCATATCATAACACTCAAATGTGCTGCTATTTTGTGACTAAGCCATTTTTAGAAAGCCACATGCACATGCGTATGTGCACACATGCCTATTTTCTGTATTTATTTCTTGTTCAACAGGTTTTGTCCATCCATTACTGTGTTTATGGTTTGTTTCTAGACAGCAGGGCTGCCACAAGGTCAGGTGACTTGAAACTGGTGAATGCACAGACTGGCATCGATTTTCTGAAGACAGCAAGACCTGTCCGATAAGTTGTCACCGACAGAGTTCTACTGTAATCTCCTGCTACTTTCAGGTAATTATCAGTTTGGTGGCATTTGATTTTGAAGTATGGTACACCTGTGCGCTTGCACAAAATCATTTTGTTTGTAAAAGTGTTATCACATCACACATAAAGTAGCTTATAGTGTCCTGGAAATATTGCTGTCACAACACTGTAAGTTATGATTTACATATGACTGCTACCTCCACACTGTAAGTATATTTACAAGTTGACAGTAAACATTATTATCATGGTGCCATGGTGGTTTTTCTCCCAAGTCTTCATAACAGCTAGTGCTAGCTACTGGTCAGTTTGCCACTCTGTAATGCATATATCTTTTTTCCAGTATGAAATAGATTTGTATATTATTACTGACTTGATCGCAGCCACTGAAACATCTGGATCATTACCTTGATGAGTGGCACAAAGGCAAGCGAATTGCATAAAAGGTTTGAGTTGAGCTGTGTGTTTACATGGAGGATTATATCCTTGAGTGTATGCAGAACAAAAACACACGAAACTGTCCTGTCATCGAAATAACCTACTCAGTATAAACTGCTGCTGGTACATTTTCACTTTTGTGCTTTTTTACTTTCAGGTTTTGCTTTATCTATTATATTGGCCATCTGTTTTCAGTTTCTTTGCTGCTGCCAAAGGCTAAACACCACTTGAAACAAGGGATAAAGCCTGTTATCAACCATCACCACACATTACAAGTGTCCTTGCCAGGCATGATCAAGGTATCATGTCTTATTTATGCACTTATTTTGACTTAGAGTTTAGATATGTTTCAGTCTCATCATTGAGTGTTTTGAGTGTTAGTCAAGGGGATGTATCTATGTGGCTGAAAATGAAATGGCCCAAAAAAAAACTTTCATTGGCTACAAAGGCTACACAATGCGCAACAGGCTTACCATCCTTGACTTCAACCACCAAGTATGCAAGCAGTATACCAAGATTAGCAACAGGCACTCTGTGGCATACCAGGTAGCACAGCAGAAATATGCATAGTACATGTATGTTACACACTTGTGCAATTTCTGGTACAAGTGCAGTATTGTACATGTCATTTTCAGTATCATTACAGTACATGTATTTGTATAAATATACTATTTAGGATTGTGACACTGACCATGAAAACTAATTCTTTCTTATGGCAAGTCAGGTGCAGAATTCCTGTTCATGTGCACTGTTTACAGTATGTAGTTATAACAAGGATGAAAAATGAAAGCAGACTATGCAGTTTATGAAGAAGAATGTCCAAATGTATTGAAAACAAAAAATGTCCAACATTTTGCTTTTACATTCAACTTTAATACTTTCTTCTATAGAGAGTACAAAGTGCACAATATGGAGTATATATTACATGCATGTGTCCATTTATTCATGTCCCAACTCCTTGTACAAACAGATGTAAACAATCTCCATGACAGAAAGTAAATTTTAAAAGTTAATGAAAATGTTCTTTTCATTCTGTTTTTTCTCATCAAGGAATGTGCTCCGTGGCCTTGTATCCCCAATGCCTCACTGATGAGAAGCTCTCCAGTTTGTTACATTACCTACGCAGTACAGATGACAAGATTGAGCGACGAGTGGATGTGGTTTTTCAGCAGAAGTAAAGACTTGGAGATTGGTTTCACACACATACGCAACCAGATAGTGCCCTCAGGTAGTTTAGATTGGGGCTTAGAAACTGCCATCTGATTATGGCCACCTGATAAGAGCAACAGTGTTTGCTGTTGCCAAGCCCCATATGGCTCTCATGACACAACTGAAAAAAATCTGTATGTAGAGTGTTGGTGATGTTTGATTGCTATTATAATGTGTGAATTTTATTTGCAAATGTGATGCTATAATTTTTGACGCTGCAAAATTTGACTTTGGTCTGCTTCTTACAAATATTTAGAAAAGTTGGTTCTTCTGTTAACTCGATCAGCTGGATCAAATTCAGTAGTTCTTGTTGTCCATTATTATTAGATGATTCCCACACAAACAGTAGGCCGGATTGTCTTCACTGGTCACGCGCTGATAAGGTGTCGCCTCTACTCCCACATTATAGTCACCAGGGGCTGCTCATCGGTTGAGTGCATCTTTAGTCTCTCCCAGGGAAAAGTTGGTTATGTTGGCCTGAAAACATATTCATATAATATCATGTTACTAAGCAGCATTGCAAAGCTACAATGTCTTTTATTATTAGAACAAAACTGTATAAATCGTTTGACCATCACCGAGACAAAGAAATTGTTTGTAAAAGTTATTTTGCAAATCTGTCTTGTATGGAGTTTATTGATTACACTGGCTATGATTCATTACGGTTGGTTTCATGTTGAGTAGATTATACTGGCTGATACCCGGTAGCCAAGTAAACTCCTCTAGAACAGTGTTTGCAGTACATCTTCACATGTACTAACTGACCTTTGTTCTTGTCTTGCAGCTGCCTGCTGAGAGCAAGTTGGGGCACACTGCACTGCATCAGGCTGTTTGCTGTTCCAAAGTTTCTGTGTGACATTGCTGCTAACGCCCCTGCAGTTTGGTGACATGTTTGACACTGGCCAGTCTGTTGTCTCTTCACTGGTTGGACCTGTCCATGAAGGCTGTCTGTCTGCTGTGGAATCATGGCAATATTAGCATTTTGGTGGATAGCAAAATGTAGCATATGATGATAGAACTATATTGCCATATGCAACAATACATTAGGAAATCGTTGCGGTATATATATATATATATATATATATATATATATATATATATATATATATATATATATATATATATATATTATATATATATATATATATATATATATATATATATATATATATATATATATGCCTGCATATGTACCCGCCCCCTCCAGCCCCCCCCCCCCCCCTCTCCCTCACTTACCAAAACACAGAGACCAAGTTTGAATGACAGCATCATAAGCAAAATATACCATGCATACAATTCAATGACATCACTGAAATTGTTTCTTTATAATTAAAATGGTTGTCTCTGTTCTGTTTGTGTTTTTGCCTCTTGTATTATTACAGTTATATATGGTGCAGGAAGTAAAAGTGTACATGCATGTTGTTCTGTAAAGAAGAACCCTATGAGGAAAGAACGTCGCTTAGAAATGACAGTTACAACACAATTTATTACTAGATAATATGAATATAATTGTGTTGTAGCTGTCTTTTCTAAGCGTCTTTCTTTTTTTCGTTGAGTTCGTCTCTGCATTACACACGCTTCGCAGTCACCATTTTGATCTGGACTATGTGGTTCTGTAGGGTACATAGACTACTTGGTCTTGTTGAGGATAGACATACTCATTTCATAAAAAAAAATCAGCTGTATTTTTAGGAATTATGACAATCATGGTCATTGTGTTTTATTTATGTATACACTTATTGATGTAAACCTGCCTGTCCCGGATTGGCCTCCGCAGCCACAAAATGCCTGCAGACGACGTGGGCAAGCCCTATAGAATCTTCGTTCGTGAAGTCAAGCCAAGAGACACTTATTGATGTATTTGACGATTTTGGTAAACTCATAAGAGAAGCCTCACAATGAAAGGCATTTTTAACAGTTTCACTCAGTACAGATATAAACAAATAAACCATACATTGAAGTGTATTTGAAAACAATGTTTTTGTCACAAAATGAAGATCAAGTGAGATATACCTCTTGACGTTGTGAACTGATATATTTCCTTGATATTTATTTTTGCGGGTTGAGTCATTTCAGTTTTCTGATAGAGAACATTGCTATATGGAGTGATCAGAAATAAATCCCACATGGTTTGCTGTCAGTGCAAACATAGATAAACTATGAATGACATATATTGTGGTTAGAATACCAATTACATAATATATATATATATATATATATATATATATATATATATATATATATATATATATATATATATATATATATATATATATATATATCTGTTTCCTAACATTTATTTCATATCTCATAACCATAGCACGAGGTGAAAGAAACCTAATGCTCCAGCCGAAGGGGTGCATGCCTGCATGATGCCAGCTTGCTTTCATCTGCTTCCTAAAGTCAATCGGGGGGGGGGGGGGGGGGGGGGGGGGGGAAGAATTCGCACAACCCCCCAAAATGGAAAAATTAGTAACATTTAAATTAATTTGGGTCGAGGGCATAAAAAGAAATAATTAATTATATGGTCTTGTCAAAAAAATGTATACATTATTGGTATGGCGAAGGTCGGAGCCATCTGCTGCGGCCCTGTATCTAATTATTTTGAAACTTGCCTCTCGTTTGCTCATGCACCCTTTAGCTTGTAGTTGGTGTATCGGTGTTTGCTGTCAGGCACCTGCATGAGGTATGCATTGGGCAGGGTGCATTGCGTGTGCATAGACAGCAGTTGGTCTGGGGAGAAAATATTATCACTGAACTCATCAAGTTTGCAGACAGTAATTATCTTTTGTGATAAAAAAAAAAAAAAAAAAAAAACAAGATGAGAAGTAATCGACAAATCAAAATATTACCTAGTGCTTAGATTCTTATAATGGAATCTAATTTTATGTCAGTGTAACACACACGAACAGCCACAATCACATCAATGGGTGACAGTCTTCACTCCTAGAAGCTGATTCAGCTTTTCAAAATCCCGAAAAGCTGAATTTCAGCTGTTTGGTTCAGACAGAACAGGCCTTCAGCCAGCCTGTTCCAAATGCAAAAGTCATACATTCTCATGAGCCCCTGCATCCGCAGGAGCTCATGGGAATGTATATCGCTTGCTGGCCATGGATTTATGGGGCATATTTATGTCCCGTTTACATTCATTTCATATTCTCGCACTGTCACCCATGAACATCACATCGTTGCATGATGAACTGTAAATTATCTCCCAGGCTTTTGTGAAAAATAAAATCGTTTTGAGGTGGGCGTTTCCGCGTTGCGCGTTGCTTAGCACGGGAGTGCTGTCCCTTACACAAACATCTAGTAGCTTCCCTTCGTAAAAGTGGCGACTACCATAAAGACTTGTTGTTTGCAAACACTTTCGAGGAAACCTTGTTTTGGATAAATGCGAGGACATAAGAAATGAGAAGACCACGATATAGCATGTTCGACGTACCGTCACCATCCCCTGGGCCATTTTTGGACGCTGTGCGGGACGTTGCTCAGTGCTTCCCAGTACCGACCCAGAAGTGAAAGTTGGATAGTCATCCGTTTCGTCGTTGTTGCACGAGAATTGTGGGTGTTACCGTGTACGGACAGATGCAACTGGAAGTGACCTTTGGCAGCTGAGTGGCGTATACCTGTTTGCGTGAACTGTGACAGCCGTCAAGGACGTCTGACGCTCTACAGCAGCTATAGTAACGTGAATGTTCGGGGATCCCATCTGACGAGGCCCTGTCAGGGTTGCACTTTTAAAGTCAAGTAGGGACTTCGAAATTTTTTTTCGCTGGCCTCAACTGACTAATTGCTGAACCAGGACCTTTAAAAACTGATTGATCCGGCGCTGACAGTTTCCCTCTGTTGGGTCCCAACCTCGGCGTTGACCCAACCTCGGCCAAAGTGACGTATTATATGTCACCCTGGCCGAGGTTGGGTCGATGCCGAGGTTGGGACCCAACACCCTCCCATACGAGTCTAAGTATTGGCGTATGTGCATGTGAGCAGCCGGCGGAGTGCCCGGCTAGTCAAGGGCCGTGGCGTACGCACCGCGACTTGAGCGCCGGAACCGGCGGCAGGCGAGAAACTTGTACAGGTCATGCACCTCCCCTCGCCGGTACAGGTGGCGCACAGTTAGCCCCCCCATTGTCAGTGACACCACCAGCGCCTACAACACAACACCACCAACAACAACAACGTACAGGTGAGAAAGGCGTACCTGTGGATCAGCAACTCTAGTTCACAAGGACAGCGCCAAACGAGAAAGTGAAAATGGTGCGATGTAGTTTCGACGAAAGCTGTAGATTAACCCTTTAGCCCATTACATCCTGAGGCTGATTTTTTTTTTTTTAAATAAATTGCTTATTGTCCTATGAGGGCCACATTACAAATTAGGAGATAGATCAATCATTTTAGTTCAAGGGTGGTGACAGAATAGCTTGGCGCCTCAGGCGCCAAGCTATTCTGGCACCACCCTTGAACTATCATAGTCAAATTAATTTCAAGCAATTATGTATCAGAATGATATGGGTTAACTGCCGAGGAAAGTGAAACGCCACCCATCTGCAAGAGACATGAATCCTCGTGAGTCCCGCGGAGGAGGGTGTGAGGTGGGGGTGGGGGGTTCATTGTGTTCCTTATGCCTATTCATTTTTGAACCCAGTTACATTGCGTTTTTCACGCGAATCTCGGCCAGTGTGCAGTGGTTTCCGACGCGCAATTCGTGATCACTGGCAGTAAAGGGGTTAAAAGCCCAGCCAAACACCGACACCGCATGTTTGTCCGGACTTCTAATCCACCAATGTCGCTAAAACCGCTACCGACACGCAAAGTGTTAAAGGCAGTGAATTGATCAGGGAGGATGGCAGTGAAAGGACAGCGAGCGAGGACGAGCCCGTACAGCAAGCAAAAGACCGGTGAAGGCCACGTGTCCCCAGTAGCAAAACGTCTTCGGGCCCACGACGGCCGCAGTGGGCCCGCGAACAGCCGTGCTACGCCAAAGAAGCGGACCTTACCTCAAAATACTGTGCTAGCGCTCCCGGCCCTGCGCTTATTTCGAACCCAGACAATGCCCCCAGAACATTGACTTTCTTCCATTTTTTTTTCTGGCGGAATTCGTCCAAGCTGCGCCACCAGCTGTTTTTCTCTGCTGTTAATCGCCTATGTGACGGTTTAATATGGGTCATGTGTCGTAGGTAATATGCAAAAGACGTTTTGCTACCGGGGTATTACCTGCATGATGACGGCCAGCCTGAAGTAGGCAGATGCTATAGCCACAGTCTCCTTGTCCTGCAGGTCAGACTGCCAGTGGTGGCACAGCCTCACCGTCAGCACCGTGTCCGTCTGGGTCATCTGCGTCGTCATCAGCCCGCCCCCCAGCACGTTGGCCACGCCCAGCACGAAAACCACCCACTTGGTGTGGAAGGGCATTTGGCCCTTCACGGACAGATACCGCTCCACGCTGCCACGGACACACAATAGAGGAACGGTCTTTCAGTGAGTCTCTTCCATGTACAAAAAGTGTACGCCCTCATGTGCCAGACTGACTAACCCGTGGACCCGTGAAAGTTTATTACAATGTAGCGCTCTTGTTGGTAAGAGTAAGCCCTTCACTGACAGTGGATCTCAGACTGTGCTCTTGGCATCAGCGTTACTGCCACGCCAAAGATCACGCAGCTTGTGGCACTGAGGTGATTAACACATTTACTAAAGGACAATCTAGCAAATCAAACAGTGTCCCCCCCGCACCTTACAGCTGATCTATTTAATGAACACTTTCTTAACATTGCTAAAACCCTGTCACAGACGAACACCAGTGAGCCAGGTGAATACGTATTTTCAGAACAATTGAAACAGCACAGTCAGATGAACGCTGGCAATACTTTCTCAGTTCCCCTAATGACCGTCCTTGATGTAGGAAAATCTATAACCAACATGAAAAGTAAAACATCTTGTGGTGTTGACGGTATTAGCAGTAAAATCTTGAAAATTGCGCTCCCTTATATTGTTGAATCGTTAACCTTTATATATAACCTTTCGATTCAAAAGAGCATGTTTCCCGATGAATTGAAAATAGCAAAAGTTACTCCTCTACCAAAAAGCAAAGATCTGAGCGACCCAAGTGAGTACAGACCTATTTCAATCTTATCAGCAGTGTCCAAACCACTTGAAAAGCATATACATAATAATTTACTTCAATTCCTGGAGGAAAACCGCCTTATTAGTACAGCACAATCAGCTTTTCGGCCTAAACATTCGTGTCAGACAGCCTTAACTCTCATAACCCACAAATAGCTTACTGCCATAAATGAGTCCAAACTTTCAGGTGTAGTATTTCTAGATCTTAAAAAAGCCTTCGATCTCATTAACCACTCAATCTTACTAAAGAAGTTGCCTTTATATCACATTAATTCAAATGCGGTCGCTTTTCTCTCGTCCTATCTCTTAGACAGAACACAGAAAGTGTTCTTGAACGGTAAATACTCAGCGGAAGGACTGGTGACCCATGGTGTTCCTCAGGGATCCACCCTAGGACCATTATTATTCAACATCTTTATAAATGACCTTCCACTGTCAATATCACACCCCGAAACAAACTGTGAACTATTTGCTGATGATACATCATTACATGTATCTGATAAAAATGTTTCAACCGTGAGCGCTGTCCTCCAACATAGTTTAGATGAAGTGTCAACTTGGTGTGAAGAAAATCATATGATTATTAATATTCCTAAAAGGAAAAGTATGTTGGTAACGACACGCCAAAAGCATCAACGTGGTTTGCAACCCCTTGAGCTGCCCCTTCACTCTCAGCCCATAGAGCAAGTGTCAAAAAATCGTTTGTTAGGAGTGACAGTCGACGAACAGCTCAGCTGGGAGCCTCACATAGAAACTGCCTGTAAAACTATTTCGAAGAATTTCTTTTTATTATCCAAATTAAGTCGTATAGTTGACATTGATGCTCGAAAACTATTCTTTAACACACACATCAAGACACATTGTAATTATGCTTCCAATATTTGGGACGGCTGTGGAGACATTTATTTGAAAAAAATTAATTCCCTTTACCGGCGAGGTATTAAGCTTATTCTTTCTGGTTCGTCCCCTACTGATGAAAGACTGAAGGCCCTTAATATCCTACCACTTAGTAAACAATTGGAACTTAATAGATGCTTACTTGTGCAAAAAAATTATAAACGATGCCGCCCCTCCCTATCTCCGTGAGCTGTTTTCCCACACGAATAGCGCGGAGAGAACACGAGGAACAGCTTACTCCATCTCCCAAAACCGAGAATAGACATCTTCAAATCTAGCATATCATTTCCGGTGCTAAGTCATGGAATAACTTGCCCTCTCATTTAAAGTCTATTTCAAAGTTATCTATCTTCAGAGCTCGCGTCCATAAATATCTGCTGTCGTTGTGAATATTCTATCTTTCCGCTTAGTATGTTGCTCCAGCACAGCAGATTGCTGCAGGTTATGTAATAGTTCGACTGCCTGCATTAACATGTCAGGTTCATACCAGTATATATATATATATATATATATATATATATATATATATATATATATATATATATATATAATATATATATATATATATATATATATATATATATATATATATATATATATAATATATATATATATATATATATATTCTTTACTTTAACAAAGGCATCGCCCAAAGCCCGAAAAATGCACTCAATCAGAATAGCTCAAGGGACGTAATTTTTCATTAAATTCTGAGAATGCTCTTGCTACGCTAATGCCATGGAATTCCAGGCTGGTAAGCTTGCATTGTGTCATCAGGACATCAGCTGCCCTTTTTGTGACTGCATCGCCTACTAGTTCTAGAAAGGAGAGGAGTAGTGGGAGAGAAGGAATGACAGACCTATCATTTTAAGCCTTCCTTCTCTCCCACTAACCCTCTCCTTTCTAGAACTAGTAGGCGATGCAGTCACAAAAAGGGCAGCTGATGTCCTGATGACACAATGCAAGCTTACCAGCCTGGAATTCCATGGCATTAGCGTAGCAAGAGCATATATTGGTTTAATTTCTTTTTGTATTTTTTTTCTTCTTCTTCTGAGGGTGGAGGATAGGGGGGGGGGGGGGGAAGGGGTCTTTTTACTTATATATGTTTTATCTTTTGCTGTATCGTCTGATGTATTTTTTATGTGTAGAGTAGCAGGACAGTTTGGAAGATAGGCATTGCTATGCCTGAAACTTTTTATCCTGAATAAAAACGTTTCATCATCATCATCATCTCTCTCTCTCTCTCTCTCTCTCTCTCTCTCTCTCTCTCTCTCTCTCTCTCTCTCTCTCTCTCTCTCTCTCTCTCTCTCTCTCTCTCTCTCTCTCTCTCTCTCTCTCTCTCTCTCTCACACACACACACACACACACACACACACAGAGGGGTGAGTTGTGCTCACGATCGACGTCACACAGTTGAAGAGCGGCTCCGCACATTTTTAGCATTTTGCAACATAATTACTTAATTAGTGACTTTAGAACAACGACAGGGTGATTCAGCTCATCATGCCAAGCAGTCCGGTATCTTTTCGTGCCATTTGCGGTACCTTTTACTGGACTTTTCAAAACTTCATGGCTCGCAAAGCACAGAGGAAGGCAGCCCTACGTTACCGCACTGTCAGTGTCAGCGGACCGGTGGCAGTCATTCTCGTGTTTTTGGTCGGCTTTCTGCTCCGGTGTGGCGATGTCGAAGCGAACCCAGGGCCACCGAAACGACAGACTCTTTTGACATGCCAGGGGAACCAAGACAACCAGTCGCCCGGGGGTGAGGCAAACGCAGTGTCTGAGCCGACCATTGCTGATGTGTTTAAAATGTTGAATGTGATGGACAAAAAGATGGACAGTATGAAAGCTACAATGCAGGAGCAGATGGACAAAATTCAGAGTGACTTTACTGCGGTGATGAAAGAAAACAGAGAGTTGAAGGAGAAAGTTACGCAGCTGGAGGATAAGCTGGATGATTTGGAGGGGCGGAGCAGACGCAATAATATGATCTTTCACGGAATCCCCCACCCCCAGGGGCGCTCAGAGACTTGGGCGGACTGTGAAAAAGCTGTCAAGTCAATGTTGAAGGACGAGATGGGCATAGAGGAGGAGATCGAGGTGGAGCGTGCCCATCGTCTGAAGGGGGGCAAGGCGCCCCACCCCATCATCGTGTGCTTCAACAAGTACAAAGACAAGGAGCGGATCCTGTTTGAGCGAAGAACGCTGAAGGAGAACAGGTCCCGGGTCTACATCTCTGAGGACTTCACCCCTCGGGTGAGGGACGTGCGCCGCAAGCTACTACCCTTCCTCAAGGAGGCCAAGCAGGCGGGGAAGAAGGCCTTCCTCCGCTTCGACTCCCTCGTTGTTGAGGGAAAGACCCACGCATACGACGCTGCTACCCAGAGGCCAGTGGAGCGCAGGGGGCAGAAATGAGGGGCAGGCCGGCATGTTGACCCAGCAACCAGGAGAAGACAGCCCGTCCCTCATTCAGACCCCCAGGGCCCCCACCATGTGTCTTCAAAGGACGACTTACCTGCACACACACACACTCAAGTGCCCATACTCAAACCCACACCCGCACACTGTGTTGATGAAAGTGCTAGTGATGAAAGTGGTAGCTCTGTGTTTCGCATCATGGCATGGAATATCCAAGGTCTTGTAAATAAGCTGAAAAGTGTTTCTTTTAGGCAGTTCTGTGAAAAGTGTCAAATTTTTGCATTTTCAGAGATCTGGTCGTGTAAGCAAAATGTTATAGAGGATACCTTTCCAGAGTATCAGGTGTTTTTTTCACCACGTACACAAAAGTTAAAAGGGGGCGTGGCCGTGTGTGTACATAAATCTATAGCCTGTCATGTGTTGCGTTTAATGCAGGCAGCTGAGGATATTGTGTTTCTAAAGATCGGTAAGTCTGTTTTGAACTCTGCATCTGATGTTCTGGCAGCATTTGTGTATGTGGCTCCAGAGCGTTCTGTTGTATATGGTGAAGATAACGTTGATGGTTTTGAAGTGTTAGAAAACTACATGTCTCAAGTTTTACGTGCTCACCCTGAGCTGCCTTGGCTATTATGTGGCGATTTTAACGCCCGCACTGCCGGGCTGTCTGATACTGATTTTATTGATGGCAATTCACACGTGCAGCCTCTACAGGAATTAACAGATCTGCTAGAGGATGTACCACAAAGTCCACGGAGGTCAAAAGATATTGGCGTAAACAGTTTTGGTCGGAAACTGATAGAACTATGTCAAGAGTACTGTTTGTTTATTGTCAATGGCAGAACGAAAGGTGACAGTGAGGGAGAAATTACGTGCGTGGCCAACAGAGGCAAAAGTGTGGTGGACTACTGTATTTGCTCTAAATCCGTGTTTGACCTAGTGACCGATATGTTTGTTGCAGACAGGTGCGAGTCAGACCATTTCCCCATTGTAACCACGTTTACTTCTATTCAGTCTGTTTATTCATGTGATGATGATGATTTAAATGATGATATAATACTAGAGGAAGGGGTTAAATTTGTTTGGAAAGAAAACTACGCTGAATCCTTTTGGGCATACATTGAAGATAATCAGGAGACTCAGTTTCAACACTTTTCGTCAGCGCTTGACTCGAGTGTAGAAGAAGGGTCGGCCTGTTTTGTAGCATTCATTCAGAAGGCGGCTGACAAAATGAGGTCAGGTAAGAAGATAGGTGAATCCCGTGCACAGCCGCCGTGGTGGGACTCGGACTGCGAGTTAGCAAAACAAAACAAGTACCTACAGTTGAAGCAGTTCAGACACACAAACACACATGACGACTTAGGGAAGTATCTTGACATGAAGAAAGAATTTAAGAAGTTGTGTAAAACAAAACAAGTAGAGTACAACGCACGGGTTTTGAATGAGCTCAACGATGCATGTAATGATGCAAACTCAAGAACATTTTGGCAAAAAATAAAGTCTCTGACTGGCGTTAAAAAGTTGTGTTCTGATGTCGTTTCACCACGCGTGTGGTATGATTATTTTCGTAATTTGCTAAATGTGGATCAGAATGTTGATGATTCAGGTTTCAGCAGACAGGCCGAGGGTGTTTTGAATGACCATATATCTGATGATTGTGATGGTTGTCATAATGCAAAATTTGACGGGGAAATCACGCAGGATGAAATTCGCAGTGCTATTAATAACATGAAGAAAGGGAAAGCATCAGGCCCTGATGGCTTGCCCACTGACCTTTTTCATCATGCAGGTGAGATCCTTGTGAAATTTCTGCATCCTTTGTTTAATCGTGTGTTTCAAAGTGCGGAATACCCTGAAAGCTGGACCATGGCTGTGATATTTCCACTACACAAAAAGGGTAACCCTAGAAATGTTGACAACTACAGAGGAATTTCTCTTCTGAACGTTATCAGTAAGTTGTACAGTTTTGTCATTAACAACAGGTTGGTTCGTTTTTGTGAAGAGAACGATTGTATTCCTGAGGCCCAAGCTGGCTTCCGTAAAGGATACAGTACTATAGACAACATTTTTTGCTTACAGGCACTAGTGCAAAAGTATCTTAGCAAGCAGGGTGGCCGTTTTTACACCATGCACGTAGATTTTTCTAAAGCTTACGACAGTGTGCACAGGACAAAACTGTTGTATCTCTTGCTACGTAAAGGAGTTCATGGAAAGTTGCTTCAGACACTTGAGAGTATGTACAAACATGTAAAAGCTGCTGTAAGGGTTGGAACCAAAGTTACCGACTACTTTGATTGCATGTCAGGGGTGCGACAAGGTTGTGTGTTGAGCCCACTGCTGTTTTCTATCTTTCTTTCAGAATTTGAGACAGAAATATCATCGTGCGGTGCACGTGGCATTGATATTTTTGCAGACCCACTGGGTATTTTCCTTCTTATGTATGCTGATGATATAGCCATTGTCTCTGACTCTGTAGCAGATCTCCAAAAGAAAATTAATTGTTTAGAAAAATACTGTAAAAAATGGGGTCTCACTGTGAACATGGACAAGACAAAAGTGGTGGTCTTCAAAAATGGAGGTTTTGTGAAAAATTGTGAAAAATGGTTTTATGCTGACAAGCAGATTCAAGTCGAGTCCAGTTATACTTACCTTGGTGTGATATTTTCCTCTACTCTGAACTGGGCTAGATGTGTAGAAAACTTAGCTGGAAAAGCCAGGAGAGCAGTTGCAGGCATCAAAAGACTATACTTCAAATTACAAAACTTGCCAGCTGACACTGTTTTTTCACATTTTTGATGTCAAGATTAAACCCATTGTGCTATACGGGTCAGAGGTCTGGGGTTTCCAGAGACATGATGTAATTGAGCAGGTTCATATAAAGGTTTGTAAAATGGTCCTTGGTGTTGGAAGAGATGTAAAAAACAATATTGCGCTGGGTGAGTGTGGAAGATTCCCTATGTATATTGATGCCTATGTTCGAATGGTGAAGTACTGGTGCAGACTTCTTACCATGTCAGAAAACAGATACCCAAGACAGTGTTACACGATGTTATATATGCATGATACTTCGGGTAGATCGAACTGGGCTACTCAAATAAAGACTCTATTGTGTATGCACGGGTTTGGGTATGTATGGGAAATGCAGTCAGTTGGAAACACTCCTCTGTTCATTCAGATATTCAAAGATCGGCTGATGGATTGTTTCCGACAGGACTGGCATGCATCCCTTACCTCAAACACAGAATACTGCCATTACCACCCAGAAATACTTAGAGCCAGTTACATAGGGCAGCTGAACTCTTGTGAACTCAGGCGGGCAATATGTTTACTTAGATGTAACCGTTTACCTTTAAACGGAGTATCCAGATTTGGAAAACCCATCACTAATCCAGAATGTAATTCATGTGATTGGCATAAGGCTGAAGATTTGTGTCATTTTCTGTTCGAGTGTCCAAAATATGCCCCTTTACGTAAAAAGTACATTCCACTGTTTTACTACAGATTCCCATCCGATCTTAAAGTTCAGCTGCTCTGTGGAAACCTACATGATAAACTGGTCTTTAAAGTTGCTATGTATATTTCAGGTTGCCTTAAATTAAGGAATTAGAGGGATTTGCTTTGAACTTTTCTTGTTTTTTTTTTTTTTTGTTTATTTATGTGCGCTGATGTAATGCTATATGAGTGTGTTTTACAACCACCTTCCTGTATTTTCTGGTTGTAAATTGTATTTTGTGTTCATATGGGCCTGATGGCCTGCAAAAACTGAAATAAATTTATTATTATTATTATTATTATTATTACACACACACACACACACACACACACACACACACACACACACACACACACACACACAC